>RCUC01142367.1:0-16219 GCA_003697995.1 Taxidea taxus jeffersonii | reverse complement strand
AAAATATTTTTGCTTCCCCAAAGAAGCAGATGGGTGATCCTTGAAAATTGCATTAATAGGGGCGCCTGGGTAGCTCAGTGGGTTAAAGCCTCTGCCTTCAGCTCAGGTCATGATCCCAGGGTCCTGGGATTGAGCCCCACATCAGGCTCTCTGCTCAGCAGAGAGCCTGCTTCCCTTCCTCTCTCTCTGCCTGCCTCTCTGCCTACTTGTGATCTCTGTCTGTCAAATAAATAAATATTTTTTAAAATTGCATTAATATCCTTCAGCATGGGGCACATGGGTGGCTCAGTCCATTAAGTGGCCGACTTTTAATTTTGGCTCAGGTCATGATCTCAGGGTCGTGCAGTGGAGCCCTCCATATTGGACTCTGCGCTCAGCAGGGAGTTTTCTTGATGCCCATGCTCCCGGGCCCATGCTCTTTTTCTCTCCAAAAAGAAAAAAAAAAAAAAAAAGAAAAGAAAAAATCTTCAGCATAGAAATCTAACTTCTAACAATCCTACAGAAATATTTTATGTATTTATGTGGAAAGATATATGTATAATAAAATTCGTTGTATTTATAATGGCAACATATTGGAAAAGGTATATGATGGTATATGGTATATCCAGTCAATAGAATAATTTTAGCTTTGAAAGGAATGAATATAGTCTACATGGACTATTATATAAATATATGTAACAGGGACATGATCCCATTTTTGTAGAATTAAATCTGTGTATGTATGACATAGATACATGGATATAGTGTACATATAATATTTGTGGTATATCTGCAAGGACATACTCCAAATTATTAACTATGTAGGGTTCTACAAAAATGGTGAATTGAGATGAGGTAGGGATATTTTGTTTCTCAGCTGGGTTGAATCTCCATTTTACAGGAGAGCAAATAATTAGCAATGCCAAGAATACTAGCCTAGAAAGCCTAAATAGAGCCAAATTAAACAACGAGTTGATTATAATGCAAACCACCCTGGCCCCACCACGTACCTAGCAGCTGAACAGAGAGAACACCAAGGTCCAAGGGCCATACTGCGATCAAGAATATCACAAAGAAAATGCAGCATCACTGTGGTTGAGAGATCCGTCATTTGAGCTCAAATCCCCATGAGCCAGTCATCCCCATTCAAGTTCCATCACAGCACTGACCCTTAATGTGAGGGCAAGATGAGATAATGTTTGTAAAGCACACAGTGTGACCCAATCCTCCATATTTCCTTGTACAACTATTTGCCAAGTCTTAAACTCTGAGATGAGGTCAAATAGGATCATACAAATGTGGGTACAACACCTGGTGAGTGGTTGGTGGGGGTGCTGGTAAGATGTTTTTTTGTTGTTTTTTTTTTAATTTGTCAGATAGAGAGAGCGCAGGAGCGAGCACAGGCAGACAGAGGCAGAGGGAGAAGCAGGCTCACTGCTGAGCAAGGAGCCCGACGTGGGACTCGATGCCAGGACGCTGGGATCATGACCCGAGCCGAAGGCAGCCGCTTAACCAACTGAGCCACCCAGGCGTCCCTGGTAAGATGTTTTAAGAAAGCTAGAATTTAAAAAAAAAATTTTTTTTTAGAATAAAAAAAATTTTTTTAGAATAAAATTTTTTTTGAGCCTTCTGTCTCAAGCATGGGGAAAGAGAAAAGCTTGAAAGAAAAGGCCCACAACACCAAGGAAAAGGAACTAGCAATGTAAGATAAGGACCCCAGGAGACTTTGCTACCCCAGGAGGATATTTCAAGAAACGGAAAACTTGAAAGAATTCACCAACAGAGGTCATGGGCTGCAGAAGTCATTCATAGTAATAGCGAGGACATGAACACAGGAGTGATTTGAGAAACTGAGGTCACGTCTAATGGTGTGAGGTCTAATTAAATGGTGTAACAGCTTCGATATCCTGAGAACTACCAGGCAAGTGAACAGTGAGGTTCGCAGGGGTTTCTAGACAGCTGTATGATATCAAAGGGCTAGTAAGGCTGGGGAGGAAACTTAAACCCATATTTCTCTAAAGCAAGATTAAAATATGAAATCAGCAGAAGAAAGGATAAAAATACTCTGTTAAAGATTCTTACGGTAAAAAACAGTTTAAAAAACGAGAAAGGTGAGGTGGTGTTCGCATCTGACCTCACTTTCAAGGACCCAGAAAATACAAAGTCCTCTACAGAAATCACATACAGGGAAAGGAAGCAGAAGGAGAAACCGGGGTGCAAGGGAAGAGGAAGCCTCACACGCCACTGTCACAGCCACAGTGACTACCAACTGAATTCCTCTGACAGTGGAAGAGTCATCAGTGATTGAAAAACAAAACTCAGGGGCACCTGGGTGGCTCAGTGGGTTAAAGCCGCTGCCTTTGGCTCAGGTCATGATCCCAGGGTCCTGGGATCGAGTCCCGCATCGGGCTCTCTGCTCGGCGGGGAGCCTGCTTCTCCCCTACCCTCTCTGCCTGCCTCTCTGCCTACTTGTGTGATCTCTGTCAAATAAATAAATAAAATCTTTTAAAAAAAAGATTTTATTTATTTATTTGACAGAGACAGAGGCTTTAACCCACTGAGCCACCCAGGTGTCCCAAATAAATAAAATCTTAAAAAAAAAAACAACACCTCAGTGCAATGAAGCCCACAAAACATGGCTAAGAGCAAAAGATGCGGACATCTGGGGACTCACAGGAGGCACCAGAGACTGACCTGCTGTTGGCAGTTACTCTGCTAGTCATCAGATACAGAAGACGATTAATTAAAAAGATGAACAGTGCAGTCTCATGGCTGAAGCATGCAGGCAGCTGGCTTCCCAGAACTAGCAGTCCATCACACAGTCCTTGAGGTCACATGATTGACCCTTGGGCACATGATGGAACAAATCACCCTGCCCAGACTGCCCAGGGGTCTGCTGGGTCTTCGCATAGGGTTCTAATTGTTTGAGGGTGGGTAGCTCCCTCTGTCTCCCTGCTTCTGGGAAATGTCTGCAGCCAAAGACTTTTTGGGAATGGAGGGTGTCCCCTGCCTTGGGGACCCGTGCTGCTGCTTATACTCTTCTGTGGTTATGTCTGAAAGCCAGTGAACTGTGATTCCCTTATTCATTTTCTTTCTTTCTTTTTAACAAGATTTTATTTATTTACTTTAGAGAGAGAAAGAGAGAGAGCAGGCTGGGGCGGCGGGCAAAGGGAGAGGGAGAGAGAATCTCAAGCAGACTCCCCACTGAGCAAGGAGCCCGACTTGGGGCTGAACCCTAAGATCATGATCTGAGCTAAAATCAAGAGTCAGATACTTAACCCACTGAGTCACCTAGGCACCCTTTCTTATTCATTTTCTTAAATTCTAAAAGTGAAACATGATCCTGGTTTAAAAAATTTTTCAGGGGCGCCTGGGTGGCTCAGTGGGTTAAGCCTCTGCCTTCGGCTCGGGTCATAGTCTCGGGGTCTTGGGATCGAGCCCCGAGTTGGGCTCTCTGCTTGTCAGGGAGCCTGCTTCCTCCTCTCTCTGTCTGCCTCTCTGCCTACTTGTGATCTCCGTCTGTCAAATAAATAAATAAAATCTTAAAAAAAATTTTTTTTCAATCAATAAAGAAATGTATATGATTTTTAAAAGGAAATTCCTTCTGTCCCCCTCCCTTCAAACAATATAAAACTTCAAAATCTTTTCCTCCAGAGTTAACTGTCATTAACAGTTTGGTGTCTACCTCATAGGAATTTTTTTCCCCACACATATTCAAACATATGCAAATACGTGGGTGGAGTGGGGAGTGGGGCAAATTATTTAACCGCTGTACCTCAGTTTTCTCAGCTTTAAGATGGGAGGAATGATATTAATCCACAGTGTTATCTGAAGGTGACATGAGTTAAGACATCAAGCTTTCTTAGAAGTGTCTGGCCCATACACTAGTAAGCACTCAGGCGTTAGCTGTTCTGATTACTCTCTCATTCTTTTCACAGCAGCTTAGTATTCTACTGTATAAATGATAATGATACTGAGACAGGTGTTACTGACCCCACTACAGATGCCTGAGAACACAAATTAACTAGCGCTCCTAAAATTAGCTGGGGTTGGGGGGGGTTCTGTTGGCCCCAGAACTGAGGACTCCTGATACAGTATTGTTCTTACCATACCACAGGGTCCCCCACAATCCCTTTTAAACCAAAAAGGTTTGGAGTGGGCAGCTGGTCCCCATCTTAATAGGACTCCAGGCTGTCTCCTGGGTCTCCTAGGGCTGGGGGCTTGCGGCTCAGATGAGCCTTCCTCTTGCTATGGTCTCCCAACATGCCCTTCCTGGGTCCTTGGGGCTTGACTTTCCCTTTTACCAATGAATCCTGTTGAGGTCTCCTGGCCACTCTGGGATCAGCTCAAGCTGATGGGCAGGATGGCAACGGCTTGGAACTGAGAGGAAGGTCTGGCTGCTTATAAGGTTACAGATATTTCTAGAGCTCCTTCTGTGTGTGCCAGGCACTATGCTAACCAGGGGGGATACCTCCATGCCTCCAGGAGTCCCTGTCCCACTGGGGCCAACTGCTCAGGGCTCCTGGGCACAGGGCTTCCTCTGAAGTGGGGGGGTCTCGGGCAGCACAGGACGTTCAGGTAAGAGTAAGCTCCCGAGAAGTTACCTGGCTCCCAATCCTCCTCTCTGTCTGCCCTCCAAGTCTAGTTCTTATGTCCTCACCCTGACAGGTCTGCGGAAGGGTTGAGGGTGCTGGGTCGTGATGGGCTGAGGGCTTTCCTGCCACTCTGGGAACGTCTCACATACTTCCAATTGCCTTTCCAGACTCCAGGCGTAGAGCTGGAAACGTCTTGGGGATCAGCCCCCCTGCTCATTTACCAGATGAGGAGATAAGGTTTGGTGAGGGAGAGGTGGGGGCACATGCATTTAGTAAGCACAATCATGGCACCATTCACCAAGCTCAAGACTTCAAGTCTAAGCTCTGTCTGGAGTTTTAGATATACTTTCATCAACCCTTACAGTCACGTGTCAGACCCCAGCCACCAAAATGGGGAAACAGATGGAGAGCAGAGTATGCTTTTCAGGAAACACAGGAGATAAACCTGTAGTTGTTGACTTCTCAGTCACGTGGTGTGGGCCTTGCAAAATGAGCAAGGCTTTCTTTCATTTCCTCTCGGAGAAGTCTTCCAACGTCGTGGTGTTCCTTGAAGTAGACGTGGATGACAGTCCAGGCGTTGCTTCACAGTGTGAAGCCAAATACATGCCAACCTTCCAGTTTTTTAAAAAGGGACAAAAGGTGAGTGAATTTTCTTTTCTTTCCTCTCTCTCTCTCTTCTTTCTTTCTTTTCTTTCCTTCTTTCTTTACACATCAGGCCGCATGACCTGAGCGGATTTTATTTCTGCGGCCCAGACCCCGGAAGGTTTCCTCTCTCCAGGGAGCGCTCGCTCAGTGGCAAGGTGACTCCTGTCCGGAAGAGGGCTGGCGCATCCTGAACTTGGACAGGTCCATGCTGAGGTCTTGGAAGGCGCGCAGGGTGTAGTCCTGGTGCTGGAGGATCCCAGACGTGGTGTTGTCAGACGGCTAGGCGGGGCTGGCGGCTTGACCCGGACTTTTTTGGTAGACTTTGCCTCTTGGAATTCGGTGACAGCCCCCTTCGGCTCTTCCCTGATTCTGCAGAGAGAGAAACCGTGGAAGCAAGTCCTCGAAACGCTTGGGCTTCCAGGAGCATAGGCTTCAGCGCCCCTGGACCGTCCTTGCAGCAGCAGAAGGGAGGCCGCCATGGCAGGTGCGGAGGGAGGAGAGCGCGCGCGCGGGAAGAGCCAGAGGTGGCACCCGGACTCCTGAGGGGAATTTTCGGAAACCAATAAGGGAGAACTTGAAGCCACCATGAACGAATTAATCTAATTATGTTTTCTGAAAACATAACCAGGCTTTGGCTGTTTAAAACTTGTAATTCTTTTTTATTAACAAAAAGGAAAGATCAAGTATGAAGGCTATACACTCGACTGCCTTTTTTTTTTTTTTTTTTTTAAGATTTTATTTATTTATTTGTTAGAGAGAGAGAGAGAAAACACAGGCAGGAAGAGTGGCAGGCCGAAGCAGAGGGAGAAGCAGGCTCCCTGTGGAGCAAGGAGCCCGATGTGGGACTCCATCCCAGGACACTGGGATCATGACCTGAGCCGAAGGCAGCCGCTTAACCAACTGAGCCACCCAGGTGTCTCTCAACTGCCATTTGATTATAAGTGACAATAAAATATTGATTCTACCCTTAAAAAAAAAGACTTCAGGGACGCCTGGGTGGCTCAGTGGGTTGGGCCGCTGCCTTCGGCTCCCGTCATGATCCCAGGGTCCTGAGACGGAGTCCCACATCGGGCTCTCTGCTCGGCAGGGAGCCTGCTTCTCCCCTCCCCTCTCTGCCTACTTGTGTGATCTCTGTCAAATAAATAAATAAAATCTTAAAAAAAAAAAAAAGACTTCAAAATCACTTCTTTCTGTTTTAATGACAACCCTGAGCTAGGTATTATATTTCTTACTTAAAGGATGAAGAAGCTTGAGGCTTAAAGAATTGAAGTGATTTGCTCAAAGTCATAAGGAAATGGGATAGGCTAACATGTCCCTACCTCTTTCTTACTGTAGGGAGGTCATGACATCTAGTCACCATGCTAGTCTCTTTCTTTACCACCTCTTCCAAATGCATGGGAGCTTTTCCTCCAGGCAGGCCCATGATACTGAGAGAGGTAAAATATGAGACATATTTTGGGTGACAGAAACACTTCCCCAGAGAATCACCCCAACAATGTCTGTTTTCCCCTTTGGAAACCTCACTCACTCTGGAACCCTGTTCTAAGAGAAGGCAGCATGGTTTTGGGGAACCAGAGAATGGGGCAATGGTGTTCTTCAGGTTCTAGTTTTGTTGGGTGTGCAGCAAGATATGGGACTCTTACACGTGATACCAGGAGAAGCCAAGTTGGGTTGGCTCAGGGAAGTTCTGGTTGGAGCCTGTCTGCCCCTGTGCTGTGCAGAAACCCCAGCTGCTCCTCAGAACCAGCAGCCCCAGTCTCCAAAGGCCACAGCTGAGTCACACTCTTCACCCTGCCCTAGATTACTAATTCCTTGGCCTCTCGGCTTTTTCCTCCTTCACTCTCTCCCAGGTCATGTGTTGTCCTCTTTCTGCTTATCACAAACAGTTTCTTCAGAAGTTCCTTAGAATTCAATCTGTGATACTAGCAATGATAGCAGTCCCATCCCATCCCACCCCACAAAGTGGGTGACAAGGGAGATAATTCACTTTAGTGTTATTAGAACATGGGATCACGATCTGAGCCAAAGGCAGTTGCTTAACCTATTGAGACATCCAGGTGCCCCTGGCTGCTTTTCATATAAAACGTAACTTTAGAAAGCAAGAAGTACAAAAATGGATGTATAAATTAATAATTGCAACTTTATTGTAAGCCCCAAACCCTGTAGACTATACAAATACCCCAAATACTGTGATTTGCTTCATGGGTGACAGTACATCCACACAATGGAATATGGCGATTAAAAGTAATGATGTGTGTAAATATTGACACAAAAAGGAATATTACAGTTTATTAAATGAAAACAAATGCAAAACAGTACGTGGAGGACAAATGACCCAGTTTCTTCAACATAATAATGACATTTAAACAAAACGGAGGGAAACTATAATACATTAAAAGAAACTTAAGAGACATATTAACCATTCAGGCAATGTGTTTGGATCCTGATTCAAGAAAATGCCTTGGAGCAGGGCAGCCTCCCAGCTAACCCAGGGCGCCACCTTTGTGAGGAGGAGGAGGCTGAGCATGGGGACAGGGCTCCACTGTATTATCAAGTCCTAAATTTTGGAATGATCATCTCCTTGGCTCTAATGATCTGGAATGGGTTAGTGCTCATAACTGGAAGTGAAAGTCCAATTGGAGTAGTGCTCGGGGCAGCACGGAACCTGCATTCATAGAGATCTTCTTTTTTTAACAAATTGAGTTGACGATACCATTCGATTGGAAGAAATTGGTTGTTTTTAGGATAGAAGGAAGAGAGACTCCTTGGACTCTTGAAGACTCATGAGAAGCAAAATGGGGACAGCCTTGGTGGTTCCCTCGGCTGAGCCTCTTCTTTCAGCTCAGGTCATGATCCCAGGGTCCTGGGATAGAGTCCAAAGGCAGGTTCCTTGCTCAGCAGGGAGCCTACTTCTCCCTCTGCCTGCCTCTCCCCTGCTTGTGCTCTCTCTCTCTCTGATGAATAAATAAATAAAACGTTTTTTTTTTAAAGAAGCAAAAGAGACATACCAAATTTTTGACAAAAGGAGATAACGTGGTTGATGACTGAGGCCTCTATAAACAGGGACAGCACTGGCTACAGAGGAAAGATGTTGTGGGGAGAGCAAGGGGTTTGTTCCTTATATTGGGATTGTGAGGATCCTCATGAATGACTATCCTAAATTTAAGTAGGCAGTACCCTTTTGGCTGGGTGTATTTGTGCTGGTCCATGGTAAGAAGTTTGCCTTCTGATTCTGGAAGATGCCCTGCTTTTCTTTACTGAATGTTTGGAATAGACATTGGTCTGTGATTGATGGAGTAGAGAATGCACCTGTCTGCATAGCTTGTTAGCATTAGTTTCTGTTTCCATGCTGGAGTATGTATTGGGGAGGGGCTGGGCACCACGGCGCACACTTGAGGGGACTCTCAGTCATAGGATTTCATATGTTGTCATTTTCAGGCTTTCATATTTTGTACATCAGTGAATTTTTTTTATATTTACTTATATTTACTTATTCAGTATATTTATATACTTATATTTACTTATTCAGCTCAAACTTATATAATATAAGTTTGAGCTGAAAAGGAAAAAAAAGAGGAAAAGGAGGGAGGGAGAGAGAGAGAGAGAAAGAGAGAAAGAAAAAGAAAAGAAGAAGAAAATGAGGTGGAGAAAGTAACTTTTTTTAAGGTAATTAGGGAAAGTTGGACTTGGATTGATAGGGTGTTAGATGGTGTGAAGCAATTATTATTAAATTTCATTAATGGGAATTGTGATTGTTAAGTAAACAGCAAAAAAAAAAGGTCCTTATTTATTATGGGTTAAAATGGAGGGAAAGTAGCTAAAGTATATTACCATTCCTGATTATAAATACATGTGTACATGCTTTAGAGATGTATGGAGATACACAGGGAAAAGCTGGAAGGAAGGTCTCCCACTTATTAGCATCCTTAGAGGACAGATTATGGCTGATTTTCTCTTCTTCTAACTTACCTGGCTTTATTTTCTTCACAATGTACGAACACATGTGATAAGGGGAGGCGCACACACTGTTATCTCCCGATGACAAGGGCTCTGCACAGAACTAAACAGCTGAGCCTCTTGCCATTCCCACAGGGAGGAATAGCTGAGGCAGGTCTGTGGGACAGGCTCCAGGACATCCAGGGGGGTGTTCAGTGAACAGAGAGCCTGTGAGATTAGGCAGGACACACGGGGCTTCAGCACCATCCCCCCGGAAGGCTGGAGCTGGTCCCAATGGAGCTGCATGCCCGCTGTGCCCATAATAGGCCCACTTTTGGCCCAGGCTCACCTTCTTCCCAGAGCTCCCTCCTAATTATGGCTGGATTGCTGGGGTCCCCCACCCCCTGCTAGGCTGTGCTTCTGCCTCCAGTCCTACGGAGAGCACAGAAAGGTGAATCAGTAACCCCAGCAGGGAAGGGGCCAGATCTCCTAGGGCCCAGCTCTGGGTTGTGCAGACCTCCTCAGATTATACCTGGGGGCCTGAGGCCAAGCAGCAGAACAATATGATGCCCAAACTGCAGGTGTTTCCATAGGCAGTGCCCCCACTGCCTCTTCCTCTCATCTCCCTCCTTCAGGTGACCTCCTCACACACTCATATATATACACACACAGGACTGGAACTGAAACCCAAGAAGGCCCTCACACCTCCAGTCTAAGGCCTCCCCTCCCCACAAGGGGTCCTTACTTCCCAGGGCTTTAGCATGATGGGAACCCTGTATAATATTGTAACTGAAATCATGTGTGTTCCCTCCTTGGTGAGTGGCAGGTAGAAACTACACCAGGTAAGTTGTTGCATAATCTACAATTTATTTGCAGCAAGTAGGATCATGGGAAATAACTTCCAAAGCCGTGACTGCCCCCCACCCTTCCAAGCAAGGGTGGATGAGTTCCTATTTTGGGTTAGGATTACCACTTAAAAGGGGATTCTTGGGCACCTGGGTGGCTCAGTGGGTTAAGCCTCTGCCTTCTGGGTCTTGGGATTGAGCCCTGCGTTGGGCTCTCTGCTCAGCAGGGAGCCTGCTTGCTCCTCTCTCTGCCTGCCTCTCTGCCTATTTGTGATCTCTCCATGAAATAAATAAAATCTTTAAAAAAGGGGGGGGATTCTTATCATGGTATGTAGAGGGGGGCATAGGGTCATGCATATATACATTGCATATTAGGTAAAGGAGGCTTTTGCTCCTCCTTGGATGGAGATTTTAGCATTATAATGATAAAGGTAATTGCCAGTCATCCTGGAGGCCACTCCATGGCTCATCTGTGTGGCTCGGGTTGGGCATTTCATGCAAAATGGCCTGGGTCATCTGGATCTTATCAGGGCAGACGTTATTGCTTGAGTTTTGGTTTCCATCGTGGGATGTTATGCTCATTCGGTCTTTTGCCTGAGTTAAGAGATAAGCTGGAAAGAAGAGCTTACGGGAAAAGTGGAACAAAGGTCGGTGAGTACAAGCAAATGGGCAGGAGATCAGGTCTCAGGGTCTAGCTGGTCACAAGAACAGTGGTGATAGAGACCTTGAGATTATCTTGCCCTGTCCTTCTGTTAAAAAGGGAGGAAACCAAGACTCAGAGTAGGGAAGTGATCTGGCAAATCAATGAGTCAGTGATGGGTCTAGGATTCCAAAGAACCCAGTGCACCTGGATGGCTCTGTCAGTTAAGTGACTGCCTTACACTCAGGTCATGATCCCGGTGTCTTGTGATTGAGCCCCGTGTCAAGCTCCCTGCTCAGCAGGGAGTCTGCTTCTCCTCCCTCTGCTGCTCCCCCAGCTTGTGCTCTCTCAAATAAAATCTTAAAAAAAAAAAAACAGAACCCCAAATCCTGGCATCAAACCCTTTACGGCGTGTTGTCTTTCCTCACTGTGATGGATCATAGACCCTGAGGATAGAGGCTACTTCTCCACCCCCACTGATGGTAAGATCTGCCAAGTAGTCTCTTGGCAGGAACATCAGCTGTACATCCTGTCCCTCTTCCAGGTACCCAGGGAGGAGCTCAGTGCTCGACTCTAGTAGGGTTTTAAGAGGAGGGGGGAATCAGGAGTGGGGGGGCCTCCCGGGACTTGTGTGTGAGTATGTGTGTGCGCGCGCACGCCTTGGGGGTGTGCGGAGGTAGCAGAGATCTGCCTCCCGCTCAGGAAAGCAGGTCCTGTTGTTGACCTTCTGTATTTCAAGCCTAGGCTGAGATGGTGTGCAGAGGACAGTTCAGGAAAAGGCAAATACCCACTAAATCCTGTCTCCTGCACTCCTAACTTCTGGCCCAAGCGACTTGCCCACAGGCCCCCACTGTTCTCCCAAAGGTAGTAAAAAAAGCCCAGAAGGAAGAGGCCGGGCTGCATACACAAAAATGAGGCTGACCAGGATGGCCTGAGAGCCAGGGGCAGGCAGTCCATTAGTGACTTCACATCCACAGCCACAGGAGCTGAAGGTGGCAGGCAAGAGGGAGCTGCTGAAGATGTGGCCCCTTTTCTCCTTCAGGATCCATGAGCTGGCCTCCCCCTTCCACCACTTAGCCTGTCTTCAGGGTCTTTCTTCGAAGCTCTCCACTGGTATACCCCACCCTCATGCTGGGAGTGCTGGCTGGGTGGGGCCCTCAGTGTTGATGGAAAGCCCACAAGGTGCCAGGTACTGGCGACAACACACACATTGGCCAACAACACACACACTGGCCGGCAGGGCCACATTCTGGGTTCCGGGACTGATTCATGAGTTAATCAGTTATTTATTGAGCACACAGTGGAGGCGGTGGGAAGAATCAACTCCTGGGCTTCCTGCATGTCCTTCCCAGCAGCAGGGGAAACATCCCACAAGGCTGCAAAGGCCAGGGAGCCAGGCAGAGCTCGGCAACACCAGCTCCAGCTCTCCCACCGCCTAGAGGACTCTCTGGGCAGCCAGCCCTCCCCGGCTCACCCACAACACCCACCCCCCCACCCCCACCTTGGGAGCTGTGATAGTGCACCATGGTTTGGGAGTGGTGGGAGGATCTGGAAAGGGGAGGTATTCCCTGATGCTGTTTTCCATTAGGCTGTTTGGTCTTCGTGACTGCCCACATGGCAGCAGCACGGGGCTGGGTCAACACACCAGGAAATGGGAGACTGCAGGCCACCGACTTGGAAGATCCAGCCCAAAACCGATTGTGACATAAATGACACCTGTTTGCCCTTGGTAGCCTCACCTTTCCAGGGTCCCCCCTTAGGTTCTGTGGCCTCCTCCCTCCAACAGACCACAATCAAAAGAAAAGTGCTGCCTGTGAATTTAACAGGGAATCCACTTCCCTTGGGGGGCATTTCTGTTGGAAGCCTTTGTATAGAAGGGGAAGGCCTTCCCATTCCACATTCAAGGAACTCTGGGGACCACGGAGCTGGAATTGGTTTCAAGAGGAGGTGCCTGGCAAGTGTGCCCTTGGAGCTAAGCAGGACCCTGAGAAGGAAGTGGGACAGTTCCACAAGCAGGCTGCCTGGCTGCTGAGTGTGCACGAAGTCTCAAGATTCCCCCCACCCTCCTTCAGAGATAACAAGAAAGAGGAAAGGCAGTGGGTGACCTTGAGCTAATTGCTTGGCTTCTCTACTTCCTGAGGTGTAAAATAAACCCATGCATTCGACTTGCTGTGAGGATTAGAGATCATTACCATAACTTTCCAGCAGTTAATGACATTATATTTGATGCAGAAAATGTGTCCCTTTCAGAAATCCTGGATCTTTCCCTTTATGAAATGAGTAACCAGAGCCACCCCACTCCCCATAAAAAGGGGCACAAAGGGGTGGCAACGGTGAGGCACCACACCACAATTTATTACCCAAAGCAGTTTGAGGGATTCCAAGCATTGGTCACGGCCCTCCCCAGTCACAGGAAAGACAGAGCCTCTTCAAACTTAGTCTCCACTTCCAGCTGAAGGATTAAAAGGCTGCAGCCCAAGTTATGTCACAGCTACAAATCCTCATTCTTGACTATCTCAAAGTCCCAGATGGGCATCAAGTGATTTGGACCCCAAATCTTACACAGGAAAATCCTACGAATAAAATAAGATGGGAGCGATCATTCCAACAGAAAGATACCAACAGTGTTAACAGTCTATGAGAAGGAGAAGGGATTTGTTTATAATCAATAGGATTAAATGGAATTGTCCATCATCATGAGTGTGAAGGGAATGCTGACTCTGTGGGATGGGAAGACAGGTGCACTGGCCAAGTCTCCCAGGAGGACTCCCCTTGATTGCTGCCCTAAGGAAGGAGCCTCCTGGTTGACTAGTGACAAAGGAGCCCAGAGTGACTGCCCCTGAAGGGAACGAAGGGTGGGGTGGGAAGTGTGGGGAGGGAAGTGTGGGGAAGGCAGTTTAAGTTACACAGAATTCTGAGGAGTTGCAGAAGAGGCAATCTTCCAGCAGTATTGAGAGCTTGCCTGACTGTTCCTACTTTTGGAGAATGTAAGCTGGTTGGATCTCATGCAGGATTTCAGTTTTGGGTTTTTTTAATTGACTTAAAAATTATCCTAGACCCACCCAGGAAGGTCAGTTCCTTAAAGTCTCCTTTTATCATCCAACCAAAGAGCACTTATGTCTAGAAACACTATCTAAGAACTGCTGACAACCGTTCAACTCAGACCCTGAACTGAGATTTTTCATGAAAATCAGTTTCTGTGCCAGTCAAGTCTGATCAAGTTCTCTCTCCATAACTTAGCTCCCACCCTCACCTGGCCAGTGGAACCAGGAACCCAATGGGCAGATTTCTTTCCTTACTTAACTGAGGCATTCCAGGAAGAAGGGGAGTTCCCAGCACCTGCCTAACAAACTCTGCTCTACTGGCTGAACTTTGCTTTGTATGAACAGGTAGGTCACTCTGCCTGCAAATTCCCCCACACTGTCCCTACTTGTGTTTTTAAGGTACACCAGTTCCTCTGTGGTTTAAGGCTCTCTGCTCGTGATGAATTATTTTAATTATTTTTGCTACACAAAAGAAACTTCTGCATCAAAGTCCCGCTCTGCCGAGATACTGGCACGGGACTGGGGGTAGGGGGTTGAGGGCAAAGCCCAATTCGTATTTAGGGATTCTGGTCCTTGGGGTCGCACTTGAGCATGACTTTCAACCCCAATCCCTTTCTGGCTGTTTCAAAGGCCTCCAGAGCTTTCTCCAGAGGAAACCTATGGGTAACTAAGGGCTTTACGTTCACAGACTTGGAGGCAAGCATCGAAATCGCCATCGGCCACCTGTAAGAGATCACAAATGTCACATTCAACCTACAGGAGGAAAGAACCAGGTCCCCAAAGCCACCAAGCACAAGATCAGCTTGGCTCTATTTATTTATATAGCACTGTGGTTCTACAAGGTCTACCTGACAAACAATGGTAGAAATGATCTTATGATTTATAATCTGGAAGCACAGAGTCTATTTATTCCCAAACGCCTCCGCCCCACTGCAATGTCTGTCACGAAGTCTAGAATTCCTTTGGCATGAAGGCACAAGGCATGCAGAGGCCACTGTGAAAAGGCAGAAAAGCCTCAGAGAGGCAGCAGATGATAAGCCATCCATATCCCTCTGCAGCATGGCTTGGCAGAGTTTATTAGAAAATGGCACTCTGCTGACAGAATGGCCACAGACTATAATGGTGGGAGTAGGGACACTGCTGGGGAGGGTGGTCCTGGGAAAGTTCCCTGATTGGGGAGAGCCTAGAGCCACAGAGCATGAGGTAGGTGAACTAAAACCCTCTCACTTCTCAGGGTGGGCCCTGGGATCTGGGGTGGAAACCAAGGGACTTGAGTTCTTGCTGTTGTCCCCCTTTCTCTCCTTCTTTCAGGGGGAAAATGAAGAGCAGGCCACTTGAGGAAATGAAGAAACATGCTTCCTTCAAGATCCCCCACCTTCCCTTCTTCCCTCTGCCATCTCACCCTCCTGTTTTTTAACCAGGAGTGACACTCTCTCTTTGGACTCTGACCGTGACATGTGGGTATCACTGTGGCTTGGGAGTGCTCCCCATGAATAAACGGGGGCGACTCTTGGTCCCGGAGGCTGAGCAGGGGTCTTGCCAGCCAATCGTCCCCCCCAGCTCACCCACCACATACTCACGTGTTGCAATATCGAAACACACCCTTGATGTCCACCTCCCGGATGGCCGCGTGCACCAGGGGCACAGTGGTCATCTCAGAGCCCAGCCCTACAAGCACCAGGGTCCCACCAGAATGAGTAGCCTGAAGAGGAGATGAGAACAAGAAAACCCAGAAGATCAGAAAATGCAGTCTTTCCATTCAAAAGGACTTTTATCACAAAAATATCTGTTTGCATCAGGTGAGTATCCAAATACTCCAGAGAATACGAATTCTTTCTCTACCATTGAGCTCTTCTGTATGTCAGCCAAACCTAACAGAGCAGCAGAGTTATCTTCTTTGAGGATCCTGAGATCATACACCTTACCAGGTGTATGGAGGACCAGGCCCAGTGGGAGCCCCTCCCACTGTCCACAAGATGCTAGGCAACAGCCCAGGATCTCCAGACCCCAGCGACAATCTTCCCTGCAAACAAGCTTAATCTTCAGCTCCCAAGCATCTCTCAGAGCTTTATTAATTCCATACCAGGTGCTGGCTGAGGTACCTCCTCATCTTAGCACCCACCCCTCCTCCAGAATGTCAACTCCACAAAAGACAGGACCTTTGTCAAACCTCTAAGGAACCACCCTCTTGGTGAGGAAACTACCAAGCACATACAGATGGGGAGGGCCATTAGAATTCTATGGCTTGAACATTGCTTATATAAGCACACTGGCTGCCATTTGGAAATATTTTTGTTCCAGAGACATTCATCCCAGTAGTATCATCAATCACAATGGATTTTGTCTTCCCTGACATCTATCTGCCTTATCAGTTCCCTCCTTGCTGTGGGCCAGACATGGAAATTTCTCCTGATAATCTCTACCTGATTCCACAAGAATGCTGTGCCTGCCCCAGAGATTTTTGGGGATCACTATGGCCAGTGCTGTGAGAGAAGAAGAACAGTCCATTTGTCTCAGTTTTCATGACAGTCGCCA
>RCUC01142366.1:0-30484 GCA_003697995.1 Taxidea taxus jeffersonii | reverse complement strand
AAAAAAAAAAAAGTATATTTAGCACATACATGCAAAGTATAAAGTGTTAGTTATCTATGGCTGTATAATAAAATTACCCCAAAAGGTAGCATCTTAAACCAATGAAAGTATTTCTCAATTTCTGTAGATGAGGGATCTACTTGCAGTTTAGTTGGATGGTCTTGGTTCAAGATATTTCATTGAGTTGTTTCACAACATCAGCTAGACCTATGGGATCATCTAAAGAAAGGTTCAGCTTGTGTGGTCATTGGCATGGTTTGCTATGTGAGCTACCTCTGTGTAGGGCTACCTCAGGACATGCCAACTGACTTCTTTCAGATTATGAGCAAGAAATAGCATCCAAGCCCAAAGCCACAGTCATTTTGTAACATAATCTTAGAGGTGACATTCAGTAATTTCTGCCATATTTTTCTTGTGAATACCAGGAGATGTGGGTCATTGGAGCCATCTCAGAGGCTGCCTACCACATACAGCTATACATGGCGCTTGAGGAAAAGTTGGACAATTAAATTTCATCATCATCCTTTTGTTATTTATTTACTCAGTAAATACTTAATGAGTTGCTACTAAGAGCCAGTCATTACAGTTGCTGATCATGTTGCAATGCTTTAAACAAAAAGAACAATTGGAAACCAATAAAGGCTTCATAGGCTATTTTGAAAGAGGAGTATATGTTATGAAGCTGAAAAAGTCCAGGTTGAGGAAATAATAGTGAAGTCATGGTTGAATGAAATGGCATGGCTAATGTTGGCAATTGTAAGTAGTTGGCATTACCTGGG
Organism: Taxidea taxus jeffersonii; assembly: GCA_003697995.1. NCBI lineage: Eukaryota > Metazoa > Chordata > Mammalia > Carnivora > Mustelidae > Taxidea > Taxidea taxus. Next base: position 29,705 of record RCUC01142366.1, on the reverse strand, counting down.
AAAGATTTTGAAAAATGAAAAGAATCTTATGATAAAGGGTCTTATGTAATAGTTGAAAATTTGTCAATTACTATTTAAGATGTTGGAAACCACTCCAACAGAGATTAACATGATCATGATAAAGTGCTGGAAATACTTTATGGTCATGACATCAAAGATTAATTTTAGGAAAGCTATAGCTAGGAAAATTATTTATATAAGATTCCTAGTTGAAGTAGGGTATGATAAAATTAGTACCAGAGGTACAGTCTGAAAAGGACAGATTTGAGAATTATTTAGGAGGTATAATTAATGAGATATGGTCCTCAGTTGAATATGGTAGGGAGATAGAGGACACGATCAACACTGAAATTAATTCAGGTTATTACTGGCTTTGGTGAAAGTGGCATCATTTAAAATTATAAGAAATGAAATGGAAGAAACTTTTTTTGTGGCAATTTAAGTAACGTAATCGTGACATATTTAATTTGATGTGCCTGTGGCTATAAAGTATAGTGGATGAAAGTCTTTAAAGAAAGAAATGTATGCATTACAATACTAGTGGAGTCTACAATATAAATGTGATAGCTTCTTAAAACTTCTTAAAGTAGATACACAAATCTCTCTGCAGGCTTGGATAAAAAGAGTAGCTTGACACATAAATTTTGTAAAAGTAAAAATTTACTCCAATAGTTGGAAAGATATATTATTAGCAAAGGGATGCAGAGTATTCCTAGCAGGGTTATTCAGTGAGAGGATTACCCTGAGTATCCCTATCTCAGGAGAGCCTCAGGTAGGTGGCATTGGTATTCTGAAGCCAAGAGCTAAGTGGGTATTACAGAATCTCTTCCACCCCATTTATATAGCAAGTGTGTCTATCTTTAGCCTCACCTCTTCAATCCAGGCTGGGGTAAAATATCTTCTTTTGTCTTATCAGGGTCAATTTGCTACATTGTTCTCATGTATTATGATGATAACTAAGTATCATGCATGTGTAGATACAATTTAAGTATAACATTATAACCTGTATGTGGGTATGAGGTTCCAAGCAGGAGGACAAACATAGCTTGGCAAGGTTGTCCAAAGTTTGCCACATTCCAACCACTGGCTGTGGACTTTAGTGGTGGTCTCTTATTCCCTGACCAAACTTACAACCAAGAACAATATGGTGCAGGTTGTAGTTCTTTCTACCTTGTTATGAAACATGTTATTGCTAACCTAATAAATACTGCAAAGTGCAATATCCCATACTCAATAAGCGAACACCATACCGCTCTCATCCTTAGACACCACTGGAACTATTTTTGAGCCAATTTCAATTCCAGTTGCCTTGTTATAAAACAGAGATTAAAAAAAGCCTTGTACTTTGTATTTTTTCCAAAACCCCTGACTGATTTATGTACACAGAACATAATATATTTCACAGAGTGCATAAATCCTTTAAACTTCAAACAGAAAGTTGAGGAGCAAGTGATTTAGTATTACAATTTCATAAATTCTATCAACTAACTGTTGAAAAGCCATTTGATTTCTTATAATGACATTACCAATAATTTCTGTGGTGGTGAAAATATTAGAGACCATATTTTTTCCATTTCCATTCTCTTATTTCTGGCATCTCTTCTCCAATAAAAGGGAATATTTTATGGGTTACTCTGTCAGTAATATTACTTTAGTAGGAGAAATTACTGGTATTTAAATTTTATTGTAGTATTAGCATAGATTGTGGCCATCTGTAAATTGAGACACCTTCCAATCCATGCCCCCCTTTGTGGTGGATACTGGAATGAGGATATACTGCTACTCCAGGGAATTATGCATAAGTAACACCATGCTTATGCATCCTCATAGCCATCATTACAGAAACATTAAATATACATTTTTCCCTTTCTAGATTGTTTTAGATGAGTTGGCTATGATGACTCTTTTAGCTAGACATGCAGTTAAGATTGGCATGGGCATGATTCCACATCTCAGTTCTGGTTAGGTAAATGATAAGTCCAAGGCTTCCTACTCATTTCTGCCTAGTCCCTCATAGCTATGGCTGTAAACGTATTTTCTTGGTTACTGGTAATCATTTTGGTGATGAATCATCTTACTTATTATTTATCTATGAATCATTATACTCATGATTGTTCAATGTCATTAATGAGGGTTGCTATAGTTGTAGTCTCTCCATTGCCAGAGAAGTAATTTGGTGCAGTCAGGTTAAGACATATTGTTTGCCGGAGCACCTGGGTGGCTCAGTGGGTTAAATCCTCTGCCTTCAGCTCAGGTCATGATCTCAGAGTCCTGGGATTGAGCCCTGCACTGGGATCTCTGCTCAGCAGGGAGCCTGCTTCCTCCTCTCTCTCTGCCTGCTGCTCTGCCTACTTGTAATTTCTGTCAAATAAATAAATAAAATCTTTAAAAAAAAAAGACATATTGTTTACCTTGAACAATTATAAAGATAAGAACGATCCAGCTAGTCCACTCACCAAAATTGTGTTTCCTTGTCCTATGGGGAACAGTTTTGATGCAATTGTTATGGAGTTTCCTTGCTGGCAGAGCAGCATCTGTCTGATGCTTGCTTCATTTTTGATTAGTAGCACCAAGTATTTTCCAGCCCACAAGGGAGCACCTAGGCACCCTCAGCATGTTAGGCGTGAACCCAGGTACAGTTTCAGTCATCTGCATAAGAAAGTCTATTTTGGAATTCTAAAAAAACAGATGGGAACTGCCTCTTTGGTGGTTATTTGTATTTAGCATGTTGAGAGATTTGTTCCATTTCTACTCAAAGCCCCTGGCTTCACACTATAGATCCAAAAATGAATCGCTTTTTGATCGATCATTCTACCAAGCCCGTTACAAGTTCATAAGCCTTTGTATAGAATTGTCCAAGGTACGCGGTTATGGTAAACCTTGTTGAACACCATCCAGGTGACTTCTGGCGCTGCTCACATTGAGCAGATGGATAAAGTCAGCTATCGGTGGTGTTAAAGCATCCTTCCTCCAATTTCTGAACAAGTGATATCAACCATCTGAGTCTGTAAACCCAAGCTAAACATATATGGAATATACATTTGACTTGGGTGTCCAGGAGACAAGAACCTTTGACTAGGAGGCCCAGATGTTTATAGACTCTCTCACTATAGCAGATTCTATCTTTTCAGATAGTGTACGAAGCCAGTAGGGCAACTAGACATAGCTCTGGATAAACCACTTTCACTTGAGGTTTGATGATTTGTATATCTTGCTAGAACGATTCTGTTAGGTGACCTATCCTACAGTGTCAATCCTTGTATGTGTATTTCTGAATTCTAGATGATAGCACATTCCATCATGGGTATTTCAGTGGCTTTCAGGGCACAATACCATGTAAGCAGTTTGGGATTTCTTCCTCAAATATTCTATATAATTGGTGAGTATAAGGGAATGTGAATTAGACCAAAAAGAGGCTAATTAGAGTGTGTGCACATTCTAATCAATTTGGATAGGACTAAGACAAGAATATTATAAGTTCTGGAGCATCATATAGCCCAGGCTTCCTTAACTCCCTCTAAGATCTGGGTTTATTATTCCTTTGTTGCATTTAAAATAACTTTATAAAGGTTCACCAGAAAGCTCCCAATATGAAGAATATAGGGTCTGCTATGGACTGCAGAAATGTTGATCTTTTTGCTTCATGCTAGATGGGATGATTTCAACAACTTTTGGTAAACTTTATTAATAAATTTTACTATTGTGGGGAGCCCATGAATTTTCTCAGTGTTGATTTCTCCATCACAATGCTGTCAGGATGAGTCTTTACCCTGAGAGAGATACAATCTGGTGGAATTCCACTTTACTCTGTCAAATCGGTTTTGACCCACTGTTTGTTAGGTTTGAAAATATTGTCCTTAGTTGCAATTCAAGGGATATATAGGATGAAATAGAGGTTTCAGAAGATGTACTACCTTGTGGTCATTATTACTTAACTAATCTCTTTTAAGTTCTTAGGAACATGGACTCTAAAGCCAGGCTACCTGGGTGCCAGTCTTGGCTCCACTGTTTTCCAGATGTACAGAATCCTCAAAAATATGGATCAAAATAGTACCCATCTTAATCACAGGGTTGTAGTAAGGGTTAGAAGTTAATAAAAGCAACATGCATTTTAGAACAGTGTCTGGCAAAGTAAGTAACCCATTAATTAAAATTAACTGGGCAGACACAGTCACCAGGCATCTCCTGCCTGAGGAAATGCCTTGTCCCATCTTCTCATGGAGAAAGGGAGAAAATAAAGATGGATCAACAAAGTGTTCAGTTTTTTTGTAGGTAGTTAGGATGAGAAAAATAGGGATTTCTTCTTCAGGGGACACTCCTCTCACCATATTTTCTCTCATCCACCCAGCTTTATTCTTTCTCAGTAGCATACATTTAACTAACAGAAGGAACTTGTACATGCTTGGTGTATGCCTGTGGGCTCCAACCTCTCTACACTTGAGTAGTAATTAAATCAATCAAAGTCTTCCTTTGCTATGATTCCAAGTGCTTTCAGAAAGTGCAAGCCGCCTGAAGCAGCTTCTTCCCCTCTGCTTTCAATTAAGTTATCTCTGCCCCCACCTGTCCAATGAACTGAGAGAAAAAGTAGCATATGTCTTCCAGGAAGCCTTGTCCATTCCTATGTCTTGTGCTTCTTGACTGGTGCAGGGACTTCCCTGGTTCTCATTTCCTGTCAGACCGCCAGGGGATCTGTCATAGGACCCCCTCTTGAGCTATAATGGGTGGATTCTTGGCCACCCCAGTAGAGAAGAGTCTATTCCCTCATTAGCATTTTATTTTTTTAAAGATTTTATTTATTTATTTGACAGACAGAGAGATATCACAAGTAGGCAGAGAGGCAGGCAGAGAGAAGGGGGAAGCAGGATCCCCACTGAGCAGAGAGCCCGATGCAGACCTCGATCCCAGGATTCTGAGATCATAACCTGATGCAGGGCTCAATCCCAGAACCCTGAGATCATGACCTAAGCCAACGGCAGAGGCTTAACCCACTGAGCCACCCAGGTGCCCCCCTCATTAACATTTTAAGACTTACACCAGATCATTTTTACTAAAACATGTATTTTGTGCCCCAAAAAAGTAGAACACAGGGTTGGATGCTGGTGAAAACTGAGCACTCGTAGGTGGGAAAATGTTTGCAATAAACTTAAAGGAAGCAATATCAGAACAGGATGTGCAGGTTGAGGGAGGTCAGCACACTCCAGTTCTCTTCTGCTGAATGCTGTGGTAGTGGGTACTGATGGCTTTAGGCCTTTCCTTTAGCCCAGGGAAGATCCTGCCAGGCTATAGGAGCACCTAACATAACCCTGAGAAGTCGCAAACCTACCACAGTGAAATTCCAACAGAATTACTTTATATCGATATGAATGTCGTTATTTAGCAAGCCACTTCACCTGGATTTAACATCTGTACTCTGGTTAAAATTTTTTTTGCCACACTAGAATCACCATGTCATAGTGACTACGGGAAATGTACAGTGACCAGGCAGCACGTGAGAACTCATAGAACAGCTACATGACCACGGTCAGAATGGGCACAGTACATGCATGGTGTCTAATGACCCTGAAGAGCCAGCCTGGAGTCATCTCTTCTCTGTCACTTAGTAGTGAGGAGCTGTTGAACAAGTTATTTAATGCTGCTGTACTGTAATTTCCTTCTTGTTAAATGTGGATAAAAATACGCCAAGATACTTGAGATGATTAATGACATTAATTCCTATGACCTAGAGTGATTACTTCTATAGCTACCATTATTTCTATTGTTACTTTGGTTGTTACCAGGCTTTTTAGCAGGTAAGATTTATGTTTCCTTACCTAATAATGATAATAGTATATATTAAGTTTATACTCTGTGAATTTCTGTGCTACATGAATTGCAAGAATCCTTTTTCTCAAGTTTTATAACAATGTACAAAGTAGCTTTCATTCATAATCTCATTTTCAGGTAAATAAATTGAAGGGCAGCAAGTTTAAGTAATTTACCAAGAGCCACTTGGCAATAAAAAAATTCTCATTTTGCTATTTCTTCTCTCCCTCCCAGCCTTCCTTCCTTCCTTCCTCTCTTTTTTAACATAATCCCCTGGAGTTTTGTCTTAATCTAACTGGATTTGGTAATTTTCACAAATGGAGATATCTTGACTTGTTTTCAAGTACCCAGTGTGGGCATACACATGTTCAGTACATTTCAGGAGGCTGTACAAGTGGGTAATAGAGTGTGGGCTGGGGAAGTAAGAGATGTGAAATGTGTGGACCCCACAACGTTGCGAAACGTTTCAGGACTATAGCTCATGCATCTGCACTCATTAAATTATCTTGGTTGATTTTTGGTAACATATTATCGATCATTGCAGGTGGTGGCTGGCATTCAGGACCTGCTCAACAAATATGAATTCATACCCCCCCAAATCATTTCCTTCAAGCATTTGTTTGTTATTGGACTTTGAATATTTTGTATGACCATTGAACCTTACCATAATTGATGTTTCTTCTATCAATACTGTAATAATTCCATTTGGATAAAGATGTAAGGCTTTCTGATTTCCTCAGTTACAGTGTTGGGTGGGTTTACTGAGTTTAATACTTCAAAGTGGAAACAAGATGCATTTATTTCCAAAAACTCACACAAGTCCTCCAATAGTGAGTGAAGAGCTACTATTTCTCGGGGGAAGCGATAGGGTGGGGAAGAATATTTTGGTTTTTCATATAGATAGGTTTGTCATGTTTTTGAGATGGAAATAACTGTGGTAGAAATTGTGATTAATATTGGGAATTCAGTCTAACGTAAGGGCTGTTCATAATTAAAATGAACACAGGAATGTATAGTATTTCAATGTAAGAACTGTTTAAATAAGTGGTCTCTGAGGTAGGGCTGGCAAATGAGGTAAGAAACAGCCTCTAAAATCTTGCTTTAAACAGCATTTTCTTGCTTATTAATTTGACAGCTTTCTCGGCTGCTCTCAAGCTAACTACAGCAGCTTTAATCAGAGAGAGAACATGTTGTCAAATTGCTGTGAATCCAAGCCCATCAAAAGTGTGGAATGCCTTCAGGTTTTAAAAGAACCTTGAGGGGGTCAAAGCCCTTACTCCCTATTTACTATGTCTAATGTCATCAAGTTCCATGAATGTAACCAAGGAATGAAAACACAGTGCCTGTCTCCTGCTTTCTATCGTCCAGTTCACCTGTTCTGTAGGATTGTGCCAAAATGATGTCTCCACTCACTGGAGATGTTATCTTACAAAGTGCTGCAAATTTTGATATCATCACGTATAGAGTGCGCTATGTTTAAACGCTATGACATAAAGTCTGTTGCAGAAAAAGAAACACTAATCACAATACTGCCTGAGTCTGATTTTTTCGTTGTTATTTTTCCCACAAATGTTTTCTTAGAACAGAAAGAACAGTGACAGCAGCAGTCTTTGCTTTGCACGGCGGCTCCCTGTTTAATTAAAACACTTGCATATCAGAACCAAACCCATCTCTTTGCACAGTTCCATGGTAATCAGATATTGGAAATATCTCTGAAGTTCATGGCTTATGATTCTTTCTGGTCTGTGGAGAGGTAAATTAAGAAAACATAACTGGGGGGTGCTTGGGTGGCTCACTGGGTTAAAGCCTCTGCCTTCAGCTCAGGTCATGATCCCAGGGTCCTGGGATCGAGCCCCGCATCGGGCTCTCTGCTCAGCAGGGAGCCTGCTTCCTCCTCATTCTCTGCCTGCCTCTCTGTCTACTTGTGATCTTTGTCTGTCAAATAAATAAATAAAACCTTAAAAAAAAAAAAACTGACTTAGATTAAAAAAAGAAAATATTATTGAGTGTCAAATACTTTCCATTTTATTACTTTTACCTTGTTTTAATGAATTTCATTCAAAATGTCTCATTCTCTGACTTGTCACCTTTCAATAGTATAACTTTGTCATCCTCTCACCCCACCAACTGTCAACAGCTGAACTGAGCTGGAGAGTGAGGAGCTGCCAGATGTCAAATGGTCAATTAAGACAAATCAAAATGGAACTAACAGTCAAGACTTTAATCACTTATGGTGACAGTATAAGCAGCATAAACAGGAGAAAGCGTGAGCCCCCTCAGTGTTCTGTTTTCCCCTGTGGAACAGCACTGAGTGAGGGGCCTGTGGAACACTGCAGATACAGGGAAATCCTCAGATACAGGGATTTCCCCCTTAACGAAAGAGTCTCGCCATTTTATCGACTCGGGGGTCAAGGAAAGGAGGGGCGAAGGGTTAGGAGTGAAAAGTATGGACTCTTCAGTCAGAGTGGAAAACAGTGTCCTTAAGGCACTCCTTAAGGAAGGGTCTTGGTGGACGTGCTTAAGAGATGCCAAGGTGTAGAGCTGTCTAAGCCTAGAATGCAGGTATCCATATGCAGAAAAGCTTAGCCTGTCAGCAGGATCTCAGTGCTGGTGCTTCCTTCACAGAGCGGGTGTCCCGCCTAAACCAGGCTTGGTGTGAGACTCGCCAGGTAGAACCTTAGTAACTGCCAATGCTCTGGCCTGAGACATCACCCACAGCATTTTGGCCTGGAGCCAGACTGCTACACAATGCTGTTCATTGTTGAAAGAGAACACAAACTTTTAGAGTTACTCATGATATTATTTTATTTTAATTTATCTATTTATTTATTTTTTGTCAGAGAGAGAGAGAGAGCACGCACACAAGCAGGCAGAGTGGCAGGGAGAGGCAGAGAGAGAAGCAGGCTCCCTGCTGAGCAAGGAGCCCAATGTGGGACTCGATCCCAGGACCCTGGGATCATGACCTGAGCCGAAGACAGCCGCTTAACCCACTGAGCCACCCAGGCGCCCCTACTCATGATATTAAAGGATATCGGGGCGCCTGGGTGGCTCAGTGGGTTAAAGTCTCTGCCTTCGGCTCAGGTCATGATCCCAGGGTCTTTGGATCGAGCCCCACATGGGGCTTTCTGTTCCGCGGGGAGCCTGCTTCCTCCTCTCTCTCTGCCTGCCTCTCTGCCTGCTTGTGATCTCTGTCTGTCAAATAAATCTAAAAAATCTAAAATAAATAAATAAATAAATAAATAAAATAAAAGATATCTCTGTGGCTCTAACAAATAAATAAATAAAATCTTTAAAAAAAAATATATCTCTGTGGGCAAGAGTAGGGGGTGGGTAAGTATAAGTGCTAGTGTTTTCTAATCTTGAAAAATCAAAGTCCTTTATTATTCATGCATTACTAATGATGGAAAAGACAGAACTCCTTGAGCATCTTAGCAGTTTTCTATGTGGTAAAGCATACGAAAGCATAGTAATAGATGTAAGATATGGGTGACAGAAAAGCATTTAAAATCCACAAATTAAACTGTAAGATCCTTAAGAATGTGGACGATGCTCTTTAGATATGTCATAGCATTAGGGACATCAGTAGACCAAGTAATTTTTACCTGACATTTTCAGTTTGACTGTGTGGGAAAATACAGTCAACTTTCAATGTCAATAATAGCAAAAGTCAGCCCATCTTATATCTATACATATTGTGGTATTGCCCTTTTTTTTTCAATTATAGAAAAAAGAATTCTTTATATAGGGTATATCTAAAAATGTAAAGATTTATTATTTATAATTGTAAAAGAAGGGAAAAGACAACAAAATGTTATATGTGCATATTTATATATACATGATATATAAATTTATAAACATATGTTTGTATCTAAATAGGAAATATTTGTAAGTACACAAATAAGAAATAGTATATATACAGACGTATATTCTGTCCCAGAATTTTAAATTTTTACGTAAATTTTCCTACCGGTTTATTCTGTTCATTTTTCACTATGCAAAATTCAAATTATATTTTTTTTACTGACAGATTTTTAAGAATAAAAATATTATGGTCACTTGCTTTGACAATTGGTTGTTAAATGTCTTTCTGTCATACCACTAATAAGCATTCTTCCAAATTCTAAAGTCCCTTATATCAGTCCTATTATGTGAGTGCTATTATTAGCCCTAATTTAGAGAGGAGTGAAGTGAGACTTAGGATATGTAAGCAGCTTGTCTAAAACTACACAGTTAGAAAGGAGAGCAAAGTTTGGAAGCCAACAAATGATTTCAGACTATTGATCTTAAACATTTTTCAGTGTTTAGGCCTTCATCCTAATTTAATGGCCGTGTGAATAGCGTGAAATTATTATTATTAAATAATGTAATTAGTAATGTGTAATCATGTATATCCATGCATATGTGTGTGCACACATAGGTATTCTTTTCTTTATTTAAATGATACATCTCTCGAGTATTAGTATGGACTAGATTTACAAAGTAGGCTTTCAACAATTTACAGTTAGCCAGGATTAAATTAGAGACCCTAATTAGGTGAGCCTATTGCTGTCATATGATGTGGTGCCCATTCCATTACTTTATTTTGAACCACACAGTCCTGTCTCTGGAGGACAGGAATGAATCTCAGTCAATGCTAGTTTTGGACTCTAGTAGAGGACATTGAATAAACAGAGAAAGCAGGAAGCAAAGATATTTGACACAATGTTAGTAATTCCTGATGGCATGGCTTCATGGTTGTGTTAGATGTCACAGTAAACAAAACTCATAAAAAGATCACTTTATAAAGCACTGTAGTAAGTGGTATTCACATATGCACAATAGATAATTCTAGTTATGCAAATGGATGCTTGTAACATAGGATGAAATTTCCAGGGACAGCACCATTCCTGGATTACAGACAGGTGGTTTACTTCAGACAGCTTAGATAAACATGCTCTGATGTACTTTGGAAAATCGTTAAATAATTCAAAAAGTGGCTTTATTCATGATGAAGATTCTGGAACAATATATATCTCACTAATTTGAATGTCTTTTTTCCATAAAATGTAACAATAGAAAACAGCTTTGTTTCTAAAAATAAAACATACTGTCCCATGTCATATATCATCTTTAGCCTGTATTATTAAATTAATAAATTGAATGCAAGTAGTGATTTGACCACTTACTTCAAGTTTGTCTCCTTAGGGACATGAGAGGTCTTGTATCTCCAGTTGCCTTATATATTTCACCATAGATACATGTTAAAATTCCTCTGTTTAACATTATGTTTGAGCCGAATACAAAATCACTAAATGAAATGAGAAAGACCTCACTATGTTAAAGAGAACTTTATTTAAAGCACCATTTTATTAAAACAGATAATATAAGCTTTTCAATTTTAGTCTAGAAGGAAAAGCTCAATCACAAAACCAATGTCTATTTAGAACAGGTTTTGAATGTGTTAAGAGGAAGCACCCTATTTTTTACAAGGTGATACTGACCAACTGAATCATTCATGCCCTTGTTTTTCTGGCACAGAAACAAAAGCTCATTAGCATTATTTACACAGGTTTTGAAATAGAGGGAAAAAAAAAGATCCCTATTCCAATATATTCTTTTCCTAGTTCTCTGTTTTTGGCTGAGCCTCATGTAAATATATTGGCTTATGTAATGCCTTATGCCAACAGATTTAAAGAGTCCTTTTTACTTTTGATTATACAGGTAAGAATTTTTACAGGACATTGTTTTTACATATCTGCTTGCACACTTTTTCTTGGCACAAGAGCTACTGAGATGTCTGTTGTCTGGGCAGGAGGTCCCACAGTAGGACCAGCCTCTCGGGGTAACTGATGTTATTGTAGCTGCTTTCCCAATTGCCAGTAAATGATACAAATTATAGGAGACTGAAAAGGTCACCTCTGCAACAAACCTACTTAAACGGGCTTAGTGATCACTAACCTGCAGCTATACAAAAAAAAATCTCAGGCCTGGGACGCACCGGTGACCATGCTTGCTGACACAGCAGGTTGGTGCCTGGAGCCCACCTGAGTTTGCTCCTAAGAGCAGGGGTAGGGGATGGGGGGAGGGGATCAAAGCACTGTTGCTGCTGAAACTGACTTAGTTGTGCATGTGGAAATTAAATGCTTTCTTGATGTATTTTTATTTACCATATTTATGCACTTTTTGTCACTTCAATAAGTCAATAAAAACATACAAGGTAAAAAGAGAACTAATTTCAATATATGACCTAAACTTAATACGTATATAGTATGTATACATAGATAGGCCTTCCTAGGTGTAAAATTGGTCTGATCATTCCATTACAGTTGCCTAGAATTGTATCAAAATATGAGTGTAAAGGCAATGCCTTCCTTTTGAACTTGTGAAGATTTTTAATAGATTATCACTGAAAGAAATTGTATGCATATTTACCAATTTTATTAATAGGAAAATATACATGGAAATGGTGAGATAAAATACATAAAACATTTTTAGACTATATTGAGTTATTACAATATTGTATTATAAATATTATGTTAGGCAAAACAGAGAAATGTATAGCTGCATGTAATAGAAATACAAACCCAGGTTTGAGCGCATCAAAAAAACTGATCTGGCTATTTTCTTCTTCCACACCTCGTTCTTCTGTTTACAGAAACATACATAATCAGATCTCCTTGCCAACAGAATTTGGCAGCCTAATTTTGAAGCATAAACTTCCTCACGTTCTTCCCTTAGCCTTCTTGATGATTTTGTAAGCATCAAACTCCCTTCAATAAATACCTTTCTGGGGACACCTGGGTGGCTCAGTTGGTTAAGCAGCTGCCTTCGGCTCAGGTCATGATCCCAGCGTCCTGGGATCGAGTCCCACATCGGGCTCCTTGCTCGGCGGGGAGCCTGCTTCTCCCTCTGCCTCTGCCGGCCACTCTGTCTGCCTGTGCTGGCTCTCGCGCTATCTCTCTCTCTCTCTAATAAATAAAATCTTTAAGAAAATAAATAAATAAATAAATAAATAAATACCTTTCTGTTTGCTGGGGTGCCTGGGTGGTGCAGTTAGTTGAGCCTCTGACTCTTGGTTTCTGCTCAGGTCCTGATTTCAGGGCGGAGAGATCCAGCCCCCAATAAGGACAGTCTAAGGCTGTCCCTGCCCCTCCCCTCCATGGTGTCTCTCTTGCATTCTCAAATAAATAAATAAATAAATCTTTAAAAATAAATAAATAAGTGAATGAATGCATGCATAGATAAATAACTAAATACCTTTCTGCTTAAAAAGCCTAGGAAGGGGGGCACCTGGGTGGCTCAGTGGGTTAAGGCTGCTGCCTTTGGCTCAGGTCATGATCCCAGGGTCCTGGGATCAAGCCCCACATCTGGCTCACTGCTCAGCGGGGAGCCTGCTTCCCTTCCTCTCTCTCTGCCTGCCTCTCTGACTACTTGTGATCTCTGTCTGTCAAATAAATAAATAAATAAAAATTTAAAAAAAAAAGCCTAGGAAGGTTTCTGGGTTTTTTTACATTACAGTCTGACTGACACAGAAGCCTTCTTAGAGTAAATAAGTGTATTTAGTCAGAACAAGGAAGTCAGCCTAGGTTTATATAATTCTATTATCATATGGTTAAAATCAAGAAAATATTTTCTTATAAAATTTCAGATTTATCCCTATAAAAAGCTAATACTGACAATTAAATTTTTAAGCAATTGTTTTTAAGTTTAGCATTCATTCGTTTGTTGGGAAGCGCACTATAATACGGCTGATATTTCCTAATGAATTTATCAGTTTCCTATCGCTGCATAACAAATTACCACAAATGTAGTGTGGCTGTTTAAAAAAAACCCAAAAATTTATCAGCTCACATTTTCCCTAGGTAAAGATTCCAGCCCCGGGTTAACTGCTTCCACTAGTCAGGGTATGGCTAGTCCAAAATTGAGGTGTTAGTTTGGGTTGCAATCATATCTGAGGCCCCAGCTTATTCTCCAATCTCATCACTTCTTGACAGACTTCAGCTCACTGTATTGTAGTAGCCTGTTTCCTTGCTGGTTGCCTGGAATAAATCACTCTTAAATCCTAGGGGCCACTTTCATGCCCCTGCTAGGCAGCCATCTCCACAGGCAGCTTACCAAGTGTTTGCATATTCAAGACTAAAAGAATTCCTGCACAGGAGACTTCTCTGAATTCTTTTAACTGCTCAGCTGGTTAGACTGGGCTTACTCAAGCTAACCCCCCTTTTTATTACTTCAAAGTCAGTTGATTAGGGACAGGAATTATATCTGCAGAATTCCTTCATGTTTGTTACATAATGTTAACATGAGAGTGGCATTCTATCATACCCACATGTGCTGCTCACATTCAAGCGGTGGGAATTACTCAAGGTAAGTAGCACATCAAAGGACAGGAATCTTTAGGTCCACTTTAGAATTCTGTCCATTATGATGGAGTTTAGGTTATCCAGAAATTAGTAACAGTTTATAAACATAATTGCTGAAAATTACTTATTACCCTCCCAAGATATAAGTCAATGACTACTTAATGAAATCAATCTTTCTATGTAAAATAATATATTCAAGTACTCTAATCTACATGCATATAAATAATTTCATGAAAAATGTAGATATGATTTGTAGTATTAATTAGAATTTGAGTTATAAAGACTACAAAGACTGTAAAGTCCTTTTTGCTTTTATTCTGCATAGCCATATTTTGTGGACAAAAGCAGACATTCTCTGCTAGGGATTGTAATTGTAGTACAATAGAAAAGTACTGATTTTGGTGCTGCAGAGGAAATAGAGGAGACTTGTTAAAATTTATCATACTGATAAGAAAACTATTTTCCTTTATGGCAAAGAAAGCAAAATCAAAAGCCCTTGGGAAAAAAGGAATTTTTTTTCTTTTTCTTTTCTTCTTCTCTCTCTTTTTATTTGGGGGGGCAGTATGTGGTTCAATGAAGTTTATTTCAGGCCTCAGGCAATATTTGATTTAGCCATTAATTTATTTATATGAAAAATGTCTCTTGTAATCTTGAAGCTTAATATACTATGGATTATAATCATACATTTTAATGACAAGAATTTAAAAAATAATTAAGTTCCCTCTGATATTTTGAAAGACCAAAGCTGAACTTCCAGTAGAAAAGTTCAGCATTACTATATTCAGAATAAGCTTTTATTACTTGATTTTTTATCAACATTTTTATTACATTTTTATTATCATAGAATGACAGCTTAAGGCAAAACAAAAATTCTTCTTTGAAAATTACATTTGTTTATTATTTGTATTGACATATTTCTGTGAATATTGGAGACTTTCATGATCTGTGATTCTATTGAAATTTTTCTATTATCTTAACTTCTAGAGCCAAGAAACCCAAGGATTCCTCTAGGGCAGAAACAATAGCAACAAAAATGATCTGTTTTTAGAGAAATATATATGAAATTGTTTAGTCAGATGACCAGCTGTATGTTTGCATGGACCTCGTGTTTCCGGAACTGTGTTGCTCAAACAGGGGTAAGAGATGTGCTATTTCTGGGTGAATATTTGTAAAACACATAGGCTTTAAGTAAGTCATGTCTATCACTTCATATATAGAGATATTAATTTGATTGACATATGCAACTTTTTAGATTAAATATTTATAAGAAGCTCCAATTTTTTAGAGTTACTTAATTATTCCAGGTTTTTCAAGTAAAACATCAAATATTTATTTGGTTTCTATTATATGTTCTCTCATGATAGCATATTGGAAATAATATTTTCTCCTCTAGAGTCAGACAGGTTCAATGCAGGGTCTCTCATTAGTGAGGTAAACGTAGGCCAATACAGATCTTAAATTCTGTAAGCTTTAGATTTCTCATGTGATAAAATGTAGTTCTGGTAGTTAACAGAGAAATTAACCTAAAAGTCATTACACTGTTTTTCATGGTAAATAAGGTAACTACCACATTCTTCCTTGTTTACCTCACCTCATTTATCTGACTAATTCCAACTAGTAATAATTTAACTACCCGTTCAAAAATCAACTCTTGTGGGAAAACTCACACTGCATTACCTCCCCACCTTCTTTTCAGAGATATATGTAGTTGCTTCTGCTCTTTGATCTCTATTAATCTTTCCTTTTATCATGGCACCTATCACTGTGTCTCTTTTACTTTTCTATCTTTAGCACTTACGAGAGTGCCAAAGCATTGTATTTGTTCAATAAATATTTGTTGAAAAAACCCAAACATTAGTAAAAATTGTACTTACATATTTTACCCAGTCCTGATAGTACAACCCAGTGAGCTGATTTACAATGCTACCATAAAGATGGGGAAACTCAAGTTTAGTGAATTTAAATGATTTTCTGCATTAACCATTTGAATGTCAATTCTACAAGCCCATAGGTTTTGTATACTTGTGCACTGCTAATTTTGCTTAGTAAGAAATGTGTATGCTTAGTTATTTTTGAAAAATTAATTAATAATAAATAATAATGTTTACATAGTGGTCAGCACATAATAACATATTTATGAACATTAATGTTTTCACAAATTCCCTCTCTCACAAATCTGGGACCTTATTAATTAATTGATTTATTAATTTATTTGTTTTAAAGATTTACTTATTTATTTTATTTTTTTTTTTTTAAGATTTTATTTATTTGTTTGACAGACAGAGAGCACAAGTAGGCATAGAGGCAGGCAGAGAGAGAGGAGGAAACAGGCTCTCTGCTGAGCAGAGAGCCCGATGTGGTGCTCGATCCCAGCACCCTGGGATCATGACCTGAGCAGAAGGCAGAGGCTTTAACCCACTGAGCCACCCAGGTGCCCCTACTTATTCATTTTAGAGAGAGAAATAGAGGGAGAAGAATAGAGAGAGAGACTAAGGGGAGGGGCAGAGGGAGAGGGAGAGAGAATCTTCAAGCAGACTCCCCACTGAGAACAGAGCCTGACGTGGGGCTGAATCTCTGGACTTTGAGAGCATGACCTTAGCAAAAGTCAAGGATTGGCTGCTTTACTGACTGAGCCACCCTGGTGCCTCTTATTAATTAATTAATTAATTAATTAATTTTTTGCAATTGACTTTGTACTTGTGATGTTAATTCTTTGGACTCAAAAGCTCTCTATATATATGAAAGATAAAAACACAGTTGCTTTTTCTTAACTAGTAAAATAAATATATTGAATGGTAGTCTTTAGATAAGATAGATATTGATATAGACCTATGTGATACAGAAATTGGAGGGGTTAAATTAGAGCTCTATCTTGGAAAGCAGAATCATAAACACAAAAAAGAAAGAACATTTCAGGAAGGAGTTTTAAATTGCACAAAAGCACAACAGCTATAAAAATAAAATTGTAAGAATAATATAATAATTGTACATAGATATAAAAATATAGTTAAATATCTAAAAATAATATAACACTAGAATTATAGCAACCAATTTTATGTTGGAAAATAGTAAAAAATGATTTACATTGAAATTAAATAAGATAAGACCATTTCTGAACCCTTGCACAGGCAGTGTACTAAATATTATACAATTGTGGTTATTTGCAAAAGTTATTATTTTTAAAAAATTACCAATATCTAATCCCAAAATCTGATTGCTAATATTCCTAAATTTTATATAAGCTGCTGTTGCAAATTAACTTGCAACTAAACTTAATAAAATTAATGTCATCATCAAAACATCCACAGGTCTATCAAAGTGACTTTCAGAATGATGGTTTGATAAGTAATATAAACCATCCATGTGGGAAACATTTTTAAGTGTAACTCTTGGGAATGATCTTATTCTAGGATCCTCTATGGGAAATAATTGTTGATATACATACCATGAGAATGACCTAGTTTCCAGGAGTTTCTCAAAATTCCAGCTAAATATATATTGGATCTTAGCCTAAAACCCTTGGCAACTTTTATTGCTCACGGCCTACAGATATAGTTGCTTGAATGAATGAAATACTTTTCAGTAGTAATTACTATGAATGGAACAGCAAGTTCCATAAAGAGTTGGACAAAATTTCTATTCTGGCATAGAAAAGATTTTTCACCAAAACCCAAACATTTAAAAATGTATATCATGATTATAATGACCCTTCTATTTCAAATGACTGCTCTGTTTTGTCTTCACTTGGTTTTTCTCATATAGTGCATAAAGAAAAAAATACTTAATTTGTTGTTATTTAGATATATACTCTAATTTTGTTCTCTTGTCTTGAGCTGGTATAAAAGAGAATAGCATTGAAGAAAAAAACAGTTTTATTCTAAACCTTTTGAAAATAATGTAGAAATTATTCTAAGATAATGATACCTTTAAAAAAGTATGATCTTTATGATACACATTTAAATTTTTTGTCAGTTATAGGGTATAAATTAGTCAGGAGATAAAGAGTGTGAAACTTAACAAATATGAAAGCAGCAAATTAAATTTTACCTTAATCTTATTTCCTAACATATATCCTAATCTTCTAATATTTTAATAATCTTTTACCTCTTAAAAACAAGGATATGTGGTTATTTTATTGGTATTATATAAGATGTATATTATACAATTTATATCTTGTACTTTTTATATTCTGTGTCTTCTAAATAATAAATTTTTTGTAAACTATTTAACGTATTTTTTTAATTTCTCAATTTGGGGAATAAGTCAATATATCACCAATTTGCCCACTGTAAAATTCTCAGTTCACAGAGAAAAGCATGAACAAGAGGAAAATCTATTGCCCTAATTGCCTTACTTGATCTCAAGGTCACTATTTAGGTCAAAGGTCTAAATATAATTGGCTGTAATTTAGTCAATACATCTGTATTTCACCGTACCAAAGATTATTCTCTTGATGTCAACGATCACTAAGCTCTACCCAGAATAAGTTTGATGTAAATCTAGGGGTATACAGTCAAAGAGTTTAGGATAAAGAATAGTTTTCTGAAATAGGTCAAACTTCTGAAATTCCCTAGCTTTAATGGAATTAGCTGTGCACAGCAGAAAGGAAATGACATTTTAAGCATTATTTTTTTAACACTTACAGCAGTAGTGAATGCTTAGTAAGAAACTGGCAGATGATCTCATTAGATAAAATGACTATTAAGGAGTCTCATTACTAATAAAATGCAGTGTATTACCCACATTCCAGCTTGTGAATTACAAAAATGCAATTCTGCACTATTTTTGTTTTGATCTTGTGATGGTTTTTACTACAAATGTTGCCAATCCTGTAAAGTCATCTCTTATATGTGAATATCACATAATAAATTCCAAAGCAAACTCATCTCCATTACAGGAAGGAAATATTAAAACTTCATTTACTCTTGAAACGTGAAGAATATTTTATACATAGTAGAATATATAACTCAATTAGTTTTGGGCACATTTCAAATATAAAGAAGGAAGGTAGTCTGATTCTCGATAGAATTCAGGCCAGAACACTCATTTATGTGTCATATGAACGGACTGTCCATGTACTGAGGAGGCCTTCCCATCCCTGAGGGTGTGGGATTTGTGTCCTGCAGCTGTGTTCCACAATAAACATTTCTTTTTTAAACACTTAAATGACTTCTTTTGGCATTGTTATATCTTGCTGATTGAAAAACAAATTTCAAAATGACACCCTTTGATTCTGTTTACTTGCACAAACAATGAAAATCGGATGGTACAGATATTGCAAATTGTTGAGACAATATTTTGAGAGATATCAGTTTAATTCCCTGCTCAGAAGAGTCCTAACAGGTTGTTTTAGAGGGAGGGAGCTTGCTCAGTACATCCAGATGTAGCCTGAAATATGTGCACTAGTTTACAAACTGGATGCCAATTTCTGTGCCAAGACTATTGCTTGGTACAGGGATGCTTGGACTATGGTGCTGAGTGTCACTGCCTCAGCCAGGCTCCACTCACGTGAGTATCAGTGTCTTATTGTCTTACTTGCTGCTGAGTGAATGAAATAGGGCCTTGGTCAAATAATAAAAGGGACATACTGTAAATAGTGTTTTTCAAATGATTATGTGTGTCTGTGTGTGTACTTGTGTGCATGTAAGTGTATGTTCAAGATTCTTGGTGATAAACCTAAAATGAAATTTCAGAAAAGCTGGTACAAAGACTTTTAGAGAAATAATGTATTTTTTTAAGATTTTGTTTATTTAGGGGTGCCTGGGTGGCTCAGTGGGTTAAGCCTCTGACTTCGGCTTAGGTCATGATCCCAGGGTCCTGGGATCGAGCCCCGAATCGGGCTCTCTGCTCAGCGGGGAGCCTGCTTCCCCCTCTCTCTCTGCTGCCTCTCTGCCTACTTGTGATCTCTGTCAAATAAATAAACAAAATCTTAAAAAAAGAAAAAAGATTTTGTTTATTTATTTGACACAGAGAGAGCACAAGCAGGGGGAGTGGCAGGCAGAGGGAGAGGGAGAAGCAGGCGGCTTCCTGCTGAGCAGGGAGCCCAAGGCAGGGCTCAATCCCAGGGCCCTGGGATCATGACCTGAGCCAAAAGCAGACACTTAACCAACTGAGTCACCCAGGCACACTCCCCCAAAGAAATAAATTCTTTAATCTCTCTTCCCCATTAACGCCCCATTCAACTCTGTCTTAAAGTTGTATATACGTATCTTGAGAGCAAGTTATCTCTTTGTGTTGAGATTTCCTTAGTTGCAAAATTGGTTACTAATGGTATTTACTCATAGAGTTGTTAACCTAGATTCAGCCTGTTAATATCTCTGAAATGGCTATCTCATATTAGACACTATATAACTCTTTAGGAAAAAAACCACATAAGACAAAAAGAAATTGAATAGAAAGCTTTTCTCAGAAGATTTAGAGTTACTTGTTCATTTCTCATGCAAATGATCTGAATTATTCTCGATTTTAATTTTGGTAGACTTTCTTAAGCCATATTTTTTAATTAGGCCAGAAATAAAAGAGTTAAACTACGTATAGTAACATTTAACAATATTAGAAAATAAGAAAAAAAAAAGAAAATTCATAGCCATTGATGAGAAGATGACCCTGACTTCCACATTGGTAAAATACATAGTTATCATGAACATGTGCATTCTATAAGCAAAGCAGGATAACTTGATCCCCAGGAATATTTTACTCAGACAATGATAGTAGTAATAAACTCTCATTCTATAGTATCCTAGCTTCATGTAAGTATAAATAATATTTTAAAATATTTTTTATTCCCCTGTGGGAATGTATTATCATAACCCTTTGCCAGGAGGTAATTTAGTTATATTTAAAGTTTGAATGAAATCTTAAGAACTAAAGGAAATGTAACTTAAACCTCAATTCAGATGTATAATAAAAATAAAAAAGTCACTGAAACTCGTGTGAACTAATAGCTGGTGAATTTCACACTGTCCAAATTAGGTCATCTCTCAAGAAACCTAATTTTCAAGAAACTAATTAGTGACATGTTAAAAACTTAAATGTTGGAATGCAATGTCTTATAATGAAAAATATGTTCATAAATTTATATTCAGTTCTGTTAAATTTTTTAAAAATCTTATTAAAATTATCTCTGGGTAGTTCCAAAATTAAGACGCATCTGCTAAACTTGTGTACAGAATTAACCAGAATATAAATGAAGCAATTTTTGAAGTTTAATCACAATGATGATTTGGGCTGAAGTTTTATTGCTTTTCACTTAAAATTAATTGTAACACATTTGTAATCCATAGGACATTTTTTCAAATGCATGTAATTAAGGGATAAAGTACAAAAAAAAAATCCAAAATATAAAATAAAAATCTAAAAAAAAAAGAACAAAAACCTTGTTTTCTAAAATAACAAGGGATTAGTTATTTACCAGCTGAAGTTGTTTCACTTATCATGAACTACTTTTGCCTATCTCCTGTGAACATCCGGGTGACAATGACATTTAAATGAGTCCATGTGCATTCATTACTGTATATGAATGGAAAGGTTACATTTGGTAAAACAAACCTCTTTGCAGTCTTAGTAACTGAGTAACAATTTACACATCAAAGAGTGAGCTACCCAAACAGATTAGAGCTTTTCAATAAAAGCTTATTAAAGAAAAGGGGATCTAATCCTCTAAACTCTAGTCTGGTCTTGAAAATAAGCAAAATCTGTCTATAAGGATAAAGTAGTTTTATCATATTTTTTGAAAACTTAACGGTGGGATTTGAATGGGAATGCATATGAGTGGGAATATGTGTAATGATCTATTCTCAAGTATCTGAAAAAAAAAAAAAACAAGCTCTGCTCACTTGGCATTTATCAAACCCTCACATGGAAAAGATGACTTGATGCTCAGAATGAGAAGGCCTTCCCTGGCTCCCTTTTCACTTCCTCTGTGAAGACCAGATATCTAAGATCTCCCAGCCATGTTACAAAGAAGAAGGAATGAACAAAACAAACCAAGATCAGAACTCATTCCCTGGTGAGGTAGAGATTAGTTGTTTTTTTTTTTGTTTTTTTTTTTGGTGTGTGTTTTTGTTTTTGTTTTAATTTCTTCCCTTCTCAACATTTCAATCCAGACAAGAAGACAGAAAAAGAGAGAGAGAGAAAAAAAAAAAGGGATAGTTGCTGTGTTATTTAGGGTAAGAATGCAGAAGAGCAAAACTAGTCCTTTCCAACCTAACCATGAATTCCTATTCATCAGTGAAACTTAATAGACTAGAATTTGTGAATGTGTAACCTTTGTCTTCTCCTTTATTCCTCTCCCATTGCCTCACACAAGGAAAGGGACTTTATAATCTCAAGGGAGATGCTTTCAGCACATGTGATTGAGATGAAATAAAGCAGAATGAAAGGAACTTTTACGAAGCTGTAGGTTCAAGTACCAATCGAACTCAAAAGTTACTTAACCTTTCCAAGTCTCAACTTCTTCTTCTGAAAATAAAGATAATGACATCTTCCCTACTTGCCTCATAGCACTTCAGGAAAAATAAAAAGAGAGGGTATGAGTGAAAGCATTTGACACAGAGCACAAAAGCATACACATTACTTATAGTCACCATATTCCTGTGCCCATACCTTTTTCTAACAATGAGAGTTCTATCGACAGATAAGGTGGCATAAACAACTCAAGTGAATATACACAAAATGAGTTTTATTTAAAAGAAGTTGTAGAACATGAGATTTAAGAGCAAGTCTGAATTTGAACCCCGATTGAGGCACATTTTACTGCATGAATTTCAACAAATTAATTAATATCCTAGAGTCTCAATTTCTTCATTTGTAAAAAGCAGTTGATGTGACAATTAAATAGATTGCTATATTTAAAATGCCTGTCATTAAATTGTAATTATCACTACTGTCCCTTCAACACTGCCAGGTACATGTCACATTGCTTGTTATACAGATGAAAAATTTGAGACCTTGACATATTAGATGTCTTATCCAGAGGCAAAGAGTTAATAAGTGTTCAAATAGAGATGAAAACCAGAATTACTTACATCAAAGTCTGGGGTCTTTTCATTTAAAATGTTTTTTTTTTTTATTCAAAGCCATCTAAATCCTAACACAATAGGCTCATTATGGGGAAATTCTCACAACTTTTAAAGAATTTAATAGCAGATTCCATGCTTAAAGAAGTGGTGATTAGAATACAAAAATCTGGTATTGCTTTACAACTACTTCACCTGCATTCTTGTGATATAAAGAGAAATCTGGAAAGTAACCAAAAATAAACTGAAATTTTTTGATTGTTCTGGTTTTCATTAAAAATAAAATTCAATAAAACTTTCCTTAAGTAAAAAAGCTATCGAAAAGCATGTGGTTTAAGGAATATGTTTTACTGATAGTGCATGCTTGTGTGTGTGTGTGTGAATGTGACAAGATACTCTGAACTATTTTTGTGTGTGGGTATGGCTATGATAGAAATCATAAAGCAAAATGGGTGTTCTACACTGTACAAATTTAAACATTCCTTATAAGGTAGCCCCAATTTTTCTCCCAGTAGCATTTTATGTGAGACTTAGCATACTTTTCAAATAAATTTTTTAGAAAACAGAAAGTTTTCTAAACTTTCTCACCTAGGGGATTAGGGAAAGGTGGTGAGAAGCATTTCCCAGGAGTAGGATTTAGTAATAAATATGTACATACATATATAGATGGAGTGTATTATATGTGTATACACACATATAGAATGAGTAAATTCAAATTTCAGATAAGAAACAAGTAATTATTTTAGTAGATGTATCCCCCAAATATTATGTGGGACATACATTAGAAAATAATTTCATTTTTTCTGAAACTTAAATTTCAATGGGTGTATACATTTTCTATGCTGAATAATAAATTATTACACATTTAACATCTTTAAAAAATTACCCACTTATACCCTACAATTTCTGTTGGGTTACATGTCAGGGTACTTCCGATTTACAGCTAAGTTTTTTGCTCAGAGTCACATAAGCCTGAAATAAACCAGGGTCAGCTGGGCTTTATGCTCATCTAGAAGCTAAATTAGAGAAGGATCCACTTCCAAATTCCTGCAGGTTGCTAAATGCATCTAATTTCTTTAGATTGTACGATTTCTAGTAGCTTGCTTCTTCAAAATCAGAAACAGAGATAAAATCTCTGTTGCTTTGATTCATTGCCTTTAGAGAAGATCTCGTTCCTTTTTTAGAAGTCTCAGATGAGGGGCACCCGGGTGGCTCAATCAATTGAGTGTCCAACTCTTAATTTCAGCTCAGGTCATGATCTCAGGGACCTGAAATTCAGCCCCCTGTGTCAGGCTCTGCACCCCGCAAGGAGTTTGCTTAAGATTCCCTCTCCCTCTGCCCCCCCCACCCCTCCCCCTGAAATAAATAAATAAATCTTAATACAAAGAAAAAAAAAAACATGGCTCAGATTATTTGATCAGGCCTACCTACTATAATCTCTCTTTTGAGTAATTCAAAGTCAGCTGACTAGGAACCTTAATTGCATTAGAAAAATCTCTTCACCTTTGTCATATACTTTAACAGAATATCCCATAACCTTTACTGTATTCTACTGGGTAGAAACAGGGCACATATTCTGCCTGCATTCAAGGTGAAGAGATTATACAAAGGTCTGTCTCATTTGAGATCAATCTAAGGGTGTCTACTATACTGAACATTCCATAATTATTTAACAGCCCTATCCAGAAGAACATATGGTTTGATAATACATGCTCAACCATACTTAGAGATGGTAAATATAGACAAATTATTTTTTAACTGGTATGTACAGGAAATAACACAAGAATCATGTATTTTATGGAAATAATATGGTTTAGAGTTTTCTACTAACTACCTCTATGTTGTTGGTATTTCCATGATTTACCTAATTATACCCAACTCAACAAAAATCGCTAAAAATTAGCATCACATCTCTTGTGAGAGATTTGCCAATAATTTTAGAATTACTGTAACACACTAATCGTCATTTGCTTGTTAATTCTATAATCATTGACTGAGTTCCCACCACAAGGAATAATTGCTTTGCTGCAGCAATATAAAGATGAGTAACTCCCCATTCATCTCCTAAAATAACCCGTGGTCTAGAAAACCAGAGACACATACATTCAGGTAAGTGAGACTTCCAAATTATAAAACAGAAAACAATGGGCTAAAGCCTATTTCACTTAAATTTTACTTCATAAAAAAGATCATGGAAAAGTACTGCAATCAAATAAATTTTACTCATATCAAGATGTTGGATTCCATATCTATTCCTTAGAGATATATAACACACATTAACATAGAAGCCTTACATAGAAACACCTTACATAGAAACACCTTACAGGAAGTGATTAAATTTGTATAATCTGTTTTTTCACAATAATTGGTGTATTATAGCAATCCTACACCTATATTTGGATTCACCATCTAAACATTTGCCTAAGCACCAAATCTTGGAGTTTTTTCTAAAATTATCTTTTTCCCTCTGCCCCAGTTCCCATTACTTAACAAGCCCTGCCCATTCTGCTTCTTAAATGTGTTAAGGGCTCAAGGGTGTTTCCCAGGACATTACAGCAGTCCTGGGAGAAAAACTTCTCGAGATAGATCTCAGTAAAGGTCAGTTCTGGGAAGTTATTAAAAATGTCTTCATGGACAGGACAGAGATGTCTCTGAATCTATGTGTGGATCTCAGTGAAGGAAAAAGAGAGGAGTAGTTTCTGCCTTGGCTTTTTTCTCCTTTCTTTCATTTTACTCCCCGTAAATTTGATAGCTTTTCTGAAATGTCTCATAGCAGTACACCTGGATGGAAAAGGAATGAATTTCATTCGCATATTTCAACAATTAAAGGTGCTAAATCTCACTAATTGTGCATAATTACAATTTAGTGATTATACTAAGCAAACTATAATTTACAATTTAAGTGATTACTCTATAATTCATTACTAAGCTATGTGACTCAGCAAAAGATAATAACGTTTTTGGAGGCCTATCTTTCAAAAGATTCCATGTCAATGTTTTTCTATGAGTTTGGTTGAAAAACTTCTTAGTTGCAATGCAGTCCATGGAGAGTATCTGTAAGCTGATTGTTAGTCACCAGCTATGACCATGCTTGTAGGACCTGTCATTGTGCAGGGTTTTGCCTCTGCCCCGAGGACTACATGACATTTTTGCACAAAGGGAGCTTTCCCTATTCAGTAGTTTACATGCTACTGTACTTTCATGCTGTTGTTGTTTTTTTTTCCTCTTTCCCTGCTGTCACTTCTCAGCCATCAGCAATGTTTCACAGTGCTTCGACTTGCCAGATAATGGGGTTTTGTGATGTTTTCTCTGCCTGACTTGTTTGTGATCATCCTGCTTCAAATCATCAGTCAGTATGTGGCTTGGCTGCCTGTCATTCACTCAATCTTGCAGACTAGCCCCATAAAGCTGAATTGTAATGAGTGTGACTCCATTGCCACTGGGCTCATAGTGTATCACAACTGAGGAATTGTTTGAGAATATGATTTTAAATAGAAAGTATGAGCTGAAAGCCACAGGACAATATGCTATCTGTTAGTGTGCCAAAGATGTGCTCATTTGTCCCCATTAACTTCTCTGGATCATCTCGGAGTACCTCATTTGATTGGCATTTTGCTCAACTAATACACTCTCATAATCAATTTTGACTTAGAATGTTCAGCTCTCTATCTTGACTGGTTTTGGTTTTGGGTCTTCCTATTAGTGGGTAATATGCAGCCTAGGATGCCTTCAAGGCAGACTGCTAACCTAAAGCATTCCTAAAATTATGCATTTACTATTTCATATCACTGCATGATTAATTCTTGAGGAAATGCCTTAAGGAATTTGGCAAGAGCACAGGCTGGTAAGGGAAACAAAGTTTATAAAGGACTGAAAACATTATAAACCAGTCAAGGAAATAGCAGGTGGCCCAGTCATTAGTGGTGACTAAGTTTGAAATTGATTATGTAGTAACTTGAGAAAAAACAGACTCATGTTTGGGAAGGTAAATGAGTGCAGATTGTCAAGGTCTGATTCCACAGGCATAGCTGGATCTCTCACTGTTTATTCCCAAATGATAAATAACATGTGTTTATTCCCAAACAATAAATAACATGATGACATTAACTGTCTAGATCCATCTGGTCTGACATTATTGGTATCTAATGTTATAAAAAAACTCTGTACTTTAATTTTATAAAAACATGTTTTCTACTTTGTATGACTGGTAAAATAATAAATATTATCTTGAAAGGAAGGGATAATAAAAAGTGCAAATATATAGAAAATAAATTACTCAGAATTTTCTTCACACAAGGACAATCATTGTTTATATTTTGGCATTTTATTCCAGACTCTTTATTACTATTTATTTATGTGACTAAGATAGAAAAGAAGCCATTGCTATTATTATTTTTTGGCAGAAAGACCATGTCATCGTTTCCCTGTGAGCCTTCCCAAATATATCGTTAAAGCTATATGCCACTCCTTTTTGAGAAAGCACCTCATTGTCTATAAATAGCTGAAAAAAAAAAAAAAAAGATCTAGCAGCACTTGAAGTTTAGATTCATGTTCTCTTCTTAGAAAGAATAACATTTTGGAAACAAAATCCGTAACTTAACTAGTGCTACTTGGTGTTAGTTCTCTACTGCATTGTTTTTCTCCCTTTCTTGGCATAATTTAATCTTTCTTTAAGGACTACCTATATCACTAAGCACCAAAATTATCATTCAATAAATGTACCTTGCTATTGTCTTGAGACCACATAAAAAGTGTCCATCATCAAAATTGTTCATCCCAATTTCCTAGTTGAAAGTAAGTTGATCTCAATATTTCAAATGGAAGATTGATTGATTGATTTTTAAAGAATTTATTTATTTATTTATTTATTTATTTATTTGAGAGAAAGAGAGAGCACAAGCTGGAGAGCACAGGGAGAAGCAGGCTTCTGCTGAGCAAGAAGCCAGATGTAAGACCCTGAGATTATAACCGGAGCTGAAGTCAGGCACTTAACCGACTGAGCCACCCAGGCATCCCCAAATGGAAGTTTTAATAAAAGACACAGAAATCAACATTACAGACAAAATAAATAAACTCTAAAAGTGACCCAAGGTCCAGAGCTTTCATATTATTTGCTGTATCTGAAGATAGAATACTGGTATTTAGGTCATGATGGGATCAATCATTGACTGCTACTATCAGGGTTAGGTTAATTGCTTAGTTTCTTCGGTGTGGTGGGACTCACAAAACCTGGTAATTGCTATGAAATGACTCTGTTCTTCTGGTTTCTGTTCTTTTTGATGCATCACATTTCTTTTTTCACAATGTTTTCTCCAGACATGGTTAAAAGGAAATTATTCTGTGAGTTCTCTCTATTAGTTTTATTCTTTTTTTTTTTTAATTTATTTATTTGACAGACAGAGATTGCAAGTAGGCAGAGAGGCAGACAGAGAGAGAGAGAGAGAGGAGGAAGCAGGCTTCCTGCAAGCAGAGAGCCCGATGCGGGGCTCGATCCCAGGACCCTGAGATCATGACCTGAGCTGAAGGCAGAGGCTTTAACCCACTAAGCCACCCAGGTGCCCCTATTAGTTTTATTCTTAAAAGGTGTTCTGAAAATGCTAGAAACTCATGTAACTAAGGTTACAGAAACAAAGAATTTAATGAACAAATACTTTTTTAAAAAAGAACTCATATTCAGAGAATTTACACAGATTTCTTTAACTGGGGACTTCTAAGAGACTTTACTGTGCTAATATGCTTTCCGAATTTCTATGATAATATGCAGGATTTCCCAGATGTATTTGCTCATGGATGTCTTATTGGAGGCATCTTGCAGAATATTTTTTTCTTTGGAATGATTTTGTAAAACTCTGCCTTAAGTAATTAACTGTAGACCCTCTGGGTCTCCTTCTTAATCTAGGCAAGATTATAATTTTCATTGAAAGATACAGGGTCAGCTTAAAATCAGTTCCTTCTGGGCATTGAGAATTGGACTCAGAATTCTGTTTTTTGTTGCTCTATTCAGAGCAGAGTGTTTCCGGCAAGTTTCTGCTTTGGCCTACAAGAGAGCTATCATCTAATACCAGGTAGGGCTACTATAATCCTATTCAGTGTTTGAGTTTCAAACACATTACTTTCAAACAGAAGCAAGCCCCTCTCGGAGTGTTTCTTTATGTCTGTGGTAATTTCTTATTGATTTTTATTTACTTTTGTTAGGCAATCAGAAGGTTTGGGTAAGGTCACTGCATTTGCATGTGGTAGGCTATGATGTAGTAACAAACAATCCCACTCTTTATTCATTAAAACACAGAACTCTATTTCCTGCCTATGTGTACATAACGATGAACTCTGTAATGTTTAAGAGCCATCTAATCCATGTGGCAAATCAGTGATTCCATACTGTTCTACCATGTCACCATGAGGCCTCAATGTTGGCTCCTGAGGGGAAGAGAAAGCATCAGGAACGTAGTGGGTATTTACACTACCTCTTCTGACACAGTTCTTCAATTCTTCTGAGTGAAAATAGAGAAAGTGTAAGTTTATTTATTTATTTATTTATTTATTT
>ML104750.1:26233-40155 GCA_003697995.1 Taxidea taxus jeffersonii | reverse complement strand
GATCCCAGGATGCTGGGATCATGACCTGAGCCGAAGGCAGCCGCTTAACCAACTGAGCCACCCAGGCGTCCCTGTCCTTCCTTTTTAAAGCCAAGTAGTATTCCACTGGGTATATAGATCCCCTTTTGTTTATCCATCCATCCGTTAGCAGATACTGGGTTGTTTCCACCTTTCTGCCGTTGTGAGCAATGCTGCCGTGAGCACAGGTGTGCGGATAGCTGTCGGAGACCCTGCTTTTAATTCTTAGGAGGTATATTCCAAAGTGGAATTGCTGGGTTATTCCGTAGTTCTGTTTAGTTTTTTGAGGACCCTCCACATTCTCTTCTATAGCAGCTGGGCATTTCATATTCCCACCTGCACAAAGTTGATTTTTAATTCACACTGTGTAGAGGGATGGCCAGGAGGGAGGGAGGGTCATCACGGACTCTTTTGAATTATCTCCAAGGACTTTGTCAGGCTGGTCAAGAAGCATGGTGGCAACAAATTAGCTTAGGTTCTCCAACCAAAATACTTCTGTTCATAAGACATATACATATTTCTTAAGCTGCAGGGCACCTGACTGGCTCAGTCGGTAGACCATGCAACTCTTGATCTCAGGGTCATGAGTTCAAGCCTCATGCTGGGTGTGGAGACTATTTAAAAAAAGAAGCCCCGTACTTTTGGAGCTGTTAGTATGTGTCAGTGGGGTCTGTGTTATCTGGAGACCCAAGAGTGAGCAAGATAGCCACAGTCCTTAGAGTTTTTATGCCCTAGGGAGGAAGACCAGGGTTGATGAGCTCCTCACATCAGGATGTCAGATTGTGCCAGGAAGGAAAGTACGGGAGCCGCAGGGTACACGTAGCAGGGTCTGCTGGGTACATGCACCAGGGAACTGCTGCCCTGAGGAGCCAGGGAGAAGAAACACCAAGGAGCCACCCTTGCCTGGGAAGCATGCGCTATTGGAGTCCTTTTCATTCTGTGACTGTGCCTGACAAGATAGATTGTTCTCAAGAAGCTAACAGTCTACTGGGGAACAGAGAAATGATGGAGCAATGTAGGATGTCGCTTCTGATGGAGTAGGGGGACTGAGGGAACTGTGAGGTCTGTTCAGAAAGAGGACTCAGGAGGCCATGCTTGCCATGAATCTAGGAAGACGCTTAGTGGGTGAGCCCAGTAGGCGGAAAAAAAAAGACAAAGGACAAGCCAGGGAGAAAGATGAAGTGTGTCAGGGAATATGAGAAGCTCCCCATGACTGGACTCTATCTAATGTATGTGTGTGTGTGTGTGTGTGTGAGAGAGAGAGAGAGAGAGAGAGAGAGAGAGAGAGAGAGAGAGAGGTGGGTCACAGAGAGATCAGCCTGGCCAGGCAGGGGCAGCTCTGGGAAGACGTGTGCTTTAGGAGGCTCGCTGAGGGCCTGTGGGAGGATGCTGGAACAGTGAAAATGGATACTGGCCACTGGGGGGCCACTTCCGGTCCAGAACTGAGCCCATGAGAGATTAAGCTAAGGCCCTCGAGAGAATGGAGGGGTCTGGGAGATGCTAAGAAGGGAGCAGTCTCCGATGCCATCAGGGAACCGGGGACACCTAAGCATCTGCATGGGGGAGGCCATTCACTGAGATGCAGCATCAGGGAAAAGCCATTGGGAGAAGATGGAGTAACAGCCAGGAAGAGATGGGTGGCTCAGAGTGCGGAGGGGAGAGAGAGTAATGCGCTGGGGGGTGGGGCCATTACCAGGCGGAGGCCTGAAGGGTAGGAGGAGGCAGGAATTGACCCATTGTTGTCAGGCAAAGGGCCCTGCTCTGGCCAAACCCCTGCCCCAGGCTGTGCTCTGTGGGGCCCGAGAGGGTTTCCCTCTGGGCCACGTCTGAGCACAGGAGCTTGGACTCACCTGTCCACACTACCTTGAGCCTGTTTCCAGGAGCTGCGTAGGCCTCTTCCCTAAGCAAGCCCTGAAGGGGACTGCATCACCCATGTGTGCACCCCTCTTTCTGAGAGGTGGCAGAGCCATGTTGGAAGGGGGTGGGATGGAGCTCAGACACGTGGGTGGGGGTGCATGCACGAGAGACTCTTCTGGGGGCTCCTGGGTGGCTCGGTTGTTAAGCATCTACCTTTGGCTCAGGTCATGATCTCAGGGTCCTGGGATGGAGTCCTGTATCGGGCTCTCTGCTCAGCGAGAAGCCTGCTTCTCCCTCTTGCACTCCCCCTGCTTGTGTTCCCTCTCTTGTTGTCTCTCTCCCTGTCAAATAAATAAAATCTTAAAAAAAAAAAAAAAAAGAGGCTCTTCTGCACACAGGGTGCTGCTGAGGGGGAGGGAAAGAAAGACAGCACAGGGGCTCAGGCCCCCTCTCCCTGCCCTGCCATGTGCAGGCCTGGAACTCTGAGGAGTCTAAGAGTTCTGAAGTTAGACTTGGCCTTTGGGTTTGTTGGGAAGGTGTATTGGTCAAAGAGATAGGATAAGGTCTATGTCATGTTGTCATACTTTAGCTTGATTTGCAACCTTCAGATATTCAAGCAATATGGCATCTGGGTCTCTGGTTGTACTCTTGCCTGTAGGTGGGCCTGCGAGTGCTGTTGGCTGTCCATAGAGGTCAGCTCCCCAGCACCGGGCAGAGAGGAGAGTGTGCGTGAAGGGGCAAACCCACAGGTCAGCAGCGTTGGGTGGGTTGAGATTGAGTGACTCAGAGACACTGAGGGACTGAACCCAGCCTGTGACGGGGGGGCAGGTTGGGGCACTGTCTAGGCCAATAGCACCTTTCCCACATCAGCTTCTAGAACACAGGAGAACACCTTCCAGTGCTAAACTCACATAGCAAAGGACTGAATTCAGGAGGGAAGGCAGGCAGTGTGGGTTGTGATAATGGCAAACCCCAACGCTTCCAGCCTTCACTTCATGAACCTGTCTATTTTCTGTCAGCTCTTTCTCAGGCCATTCGGGCTGGAAGGTGAGGAGCCCTTCCTGAGTTTGCTCTCCTCCACTTCCCAGTCAACCGGCTTGAATCAGTTCATTCATCAAACGGTCAGACCTGCCCCCACTTTCCCTGGCCCCATCCCTTACACCACACATTCTCAACATGCTCTTAGAGGGTGAAAAAGACACAGCTTACAGTGGTTTGTGGCCCTCCAAAGCTCAGTCCTCCCAGACAAAGTCTTTTCTCTTAGTATTTAATTTAAATTTAAATTCATTGATAACCTTAAATTCCATTAGAATTTTCTCTTTAGGGGCAATAAAGATAAGAAGTTTAGAAGCACTGCCTAGAGCAATCCCGCCTCATTGCCTCAGGCCCCCCCCTCACCCCCCCATCCCCCCCCACTCCTGCCTTACCCCATCCCCCAGAGTCCCCATGGTCAGGTTCACCTTCTGGAAACCTTTCTTCCCTGTGCTGCTCCCTCACAAGGGGCAGGCTTCACATACTCTTCAAGAGGAAATACAGCCCCTGCTTCTCCCTGTTAGCTCCAGAGGACTCCACAGTCCAGCCCACCTCATTCCCGTCTCCCCCTACCCCTAACCACAACTCTTCCCTCCTAGAATGCTCTCAGTCCCGGCACATCCTGTTCCTGCTTGTGAGCATCTGTCCACGTCGCCCCTGCTCCATGCTGTCCTGCTTCTTCCAACAGCCTGTCCACGTCTAGAACCCTGTTTAATTCCTTTCCTCTAACACGAGCCATCCCTCAGCTATTTTGAACGCCAGCACTTTCTGCTTTGAAAGAATCACAGATTCCTTCTTTCACTCGCCAGACTGCCCCTCCACTTCAGACACGAAAGGCAAGTAGTGGGTTCCCAAGTCACTGCACAAGTCTGACTTGGCTACAGAATCAGGGGTTTCCACCATCCTGTCTGCAGGTTCAGTAATCGGCTATAATGGCGCGTAGAACTATGAAATTATGCGCATAGAATTATGAAAGAGATAGATGAACAGCCAGCTGAGGAGGTCCCAGGGCAAGAACTAAAGGGTCCTGAGCGCAGGCGCTCTGTCACGTGGAGCCGGGGTCTCCCACCTTCCCTGCACGTGGATGTGTTCGCCAGCCTGGAAGCTTACCAAACCCTGTTGTTAGGGTTTTATAGAGGTTCCCTTACACAAGCGTACTTGATGAAATCCTTGGCTACTGGTGATCACCTCAACCTCCAGTCCCCCGTCTCCCCGGAGGCTGGGGTGTGGAGCAGCAGCTGGAAGTTCCAACCTTCCAATCACATCGTTGCTTCCCCTGATAAACAGCCCCCATCCTGAACTATCTCCTCACTAGCCTAAACTCAGAAGTGTTTGCTGGAAGTCTGTTATGAATAAAAAAGATACTCTTCTCACCCCTATCACTCAGAGACTTAAAAAGGTTTTTAGAGCTCTGCGTTAGGAACCAGGGAAGAAGACCAAATCTATATTTCTTGTCATATCTCAATATCACAATTGCTGCATCACTTTGCAATGTTACTGCCTGGTTACTTCTCAGGTTGGACAGTCTCTAATGTGATGCCTTCCTAAGGAAGTTTCTTTTCTTTTAAGATTTTTTTTTTTTTTAATTTAGTTATTTGAGAGAGACAGAGATAGTGACAGAGAACAGATCGGGGAGGAGAGGGAGAAGCAGGCTCCCTGCTAAGCAGGGAGCCTGATGTGGGACTCGATCCCATCATGACCCTAGCCAAAGACAGATGCCTAACAGCTGAGCCACCCAGGTCCCCCCCCCCCCCCGCCCCAAGGAAGTTTCTAAGGTAATTCTGATGCTTTTCACCTGGGATGATACTTTAGAACCACTCCCATATAAGACACCCTCTGTTTTTGGGGCACCCAGACCTGTGAGTGACCCAGGGCTCTCCACGTGCTTTACTCTGTGGCCTCCTCTATAGCAGGGATTCAACCCTGGACTTCTAAGCTGCAGGAGTCTGGCCACCAAGACCTCAACTGCTACTCATCTGACCCTGCTGAGGTCCATGGAACCAGTGTAAGGCAAGGTCATGGCTCTCTTTGAAGCTGTGGCCTCCTGTTGAGTGGTTCTTGGATCTCCCTGGCTCTTCCTCCTCCTTTTCCCACATGGGGTGGTCTAGCACTTCACAGTTACATTTGAGGTTGGGGAGCTGAAGCTAGGGAGAAAGCTGGCTCCTGGGGCTCCTGCAGCCTTTTCCCCAAGAGCTATGGCCCTTGAAGGAGATCCCTCTGATCCTTCCTTGTGCTCTTGGCCTTTCCCTTCTGGAGCATGAACCCTAACTTGCCACCCATGCTGTGCTCCTACTCACTCCTTCCCCTGAAATTAATCTTTCCTTTCTGGTCTCTCCCCCAAAGAGCCCCTCCCTTGCAATCCCCCTAGGGCCAATCTCACTCCTTTCCTCCTTTGATCCCACCTGAGAGACCAGGTAAACAAGGTCACTGAGCTCCAAAACGACAGGATGCTGGGCTCCATTAACGAGTCTGTTTGGGTATGTTAAATTTAAGAAATTGTTAGATATCCAGTGGAGACCTCTTTTAATCTTTTTTTTGTTGTTGTTATGTTACATTAGTTGCCACATAGTACATCATTAGTTTTTGACTTAGTGTTCCAAGATTCATTTTTTGCATATAACACTCAGTGTTCCATGCAATCTGTGCCCTCCTTAATACCCATCACCGGGCCAACTCATCCCCCCACCCCCCTCCCCTCTAAAACCCTCAGTTTGTTTCTCAGAGTTCACAGTCTTTCATGGTTTCTCTCCCACTCTGATTTCCCCCCTTTCATTTTTCCCTTCTCTTAATGCCCTCCATGTGATTCCTTATGCTCCATAAGTAAGTGAAACCATATGATAATTGACTCTCTCTGCTTGACTTATTTCACTCAGCATAATCTCCTCCAGTCCTGTCCATGTTGACAGAAATGTTGGATATTCATCCTTTCTGATGTCTTTTTTAATCTTTGACAACAATCAGGCTCTTGGAGTTTGGGGTCAGAGATGGGGGGCAATTGAGAGTCGGTGTGGGCTTTCAGGGGAGAGTTGGTTGAGGGAAGGACCGCCCATCTGCAGGGAGGAGCTTTGTGGCAGAGACCACAGAGGGAGGGGTGTCAACAAGAAGGCCTGGGCCCAAGGAAGACTCCTAGACTCAGTGACTCAGCAAGGGTCAGGAGGGGAGGACAGGGAGGAGGTGGAGACACCTGGTGGAGATGGGTAGCGAAAGAGAGTTTAACAAGAAGAAAGTGGCCATTAGGGCATGGGAAATAGTAAAATCCTTACAGGACAGCCATCCAGAAGTTCTCACACTTGAGTGTGGATCAGCATTACCACAGTGCTTATGAAAACCCAAACTTCCGGGCCCCAGCGCAGAGCCCCTGGCTCAGGAGCCCGGGGGTAGGACTCCAGAATCGCATTGCAAATGTGTGCCTGGTGAGGCTGTTGCTGCTAGTGAAGGTAGTAGGGTCCTGACCCAGTCCAGCCTAGATCCTGATGTCCTAACACCAAAAATCCTGCTTTCACAAAATACCATAGACGGGCAGCTTAAACAACAGAAGATTATTTCTCACTGTCCTGGAGGCTGGAGGTCTGAGATTAGGGTGCCACTGATGTGGTTTCTGGGGAGAGTTCTCTTCCTGGTTTGCAGATGGCCACCTTCTTGGTGCATCCTCACAGGGTTAAGGGAGAGAGAAGAAAGCTCTCTTGTCTCTTCTTACAAGTCGTATTTATGGAGGCTCTACCCTCTTGCCCTACTCACCTCCTGAAGGCCCCAGCCTCCTAACACCAACACACAGGAACTAGGCTTTGCTGTAAGAATTCGGGAGGTGGGGGAGGAGACACAATCAGTCCGCAGCAAGCACCTCCTTCCTTGGGGTGTCTGCCCACCCAGCATCTGTGCAGGCCCTTCTGACCTTTCTCAGTGATGAATATCTGAGGAGTTCCCCCAAGACAGTTAGGCAGAGAGTCCGTGGAAAAGGGCAAGGCTGCTCACAGGCAAACTCATTTCCACAAAGGACAGGGGATTGAGGCTGTTTGCTTGGTGAGTCAGCCGTGGAAAGTACCTTGTACGTACTGAGGTAGCCCACGGATACATTCTTCACCGTTTACGCAGGGACAGCTGCACTCTCCCCTGTCCACCTAGGACACTCTCTCTTTGCCTATAAAAAAACATTTTCTTGAAGTGCGTACTGTGTTCATGCTCGTAGGTCTTGAACAGATTACCACACGTTTAGAGACTTAAGCCCACACAGATCTATTATCTATGGTTCTATTGGTCAGAAGTCCGAAATGGGTCTTACTGGGGTAAACTTAACAGTGTCCGCAGGGCTGTTCCTGGAACTTCCATAAAGAATCTGTTTTCTAGCCCTTTCTGGCTTCTAGAGGCTGCCCAGATTCCTTGGCTGCTGGCTTTTTTCCTGTCTTTAAAGCCAGCAGCAGCAGGGTGAGTTCCTCAAACGCTACATCACTCTGAACACTTCTGTCTCTTTCTTCCACATTTAAGGACACTTGTGATTCCATTGGGTTGGCCCGGATAATCAAGGCTGCTTTTCCTGTTTTAAGGACAGCTGATTGGCATCCTAAGTTCTATTTGCTGCCTTAATTCCCCTTTGCCATGTGGTGCCCAACAAATTCGCAGGTTCTGTGGGTTGGCATAGAAACATCTCCGTGGGAGGCATTATTCTGCCTACCCCAAACGTATGTAAGGGAAGTGCGTAAATCTCGTATATAACTTGAATTTTTACATAGGTAAATATTTATCCTTAAAAACACGACCTAGATCAAGATATAGAACAATTCTAGCTCCTCAGATGGCTCCCTCATACCCCCTTCCAGATGGTGCCTCCCAAGGATGACCGTTATGCTGCCCCATAGCACATGAATTAG
Organism: Taxidea taxus jeffersonii; assembly: GCA_003697995.1. NCBI lineage: Eukaryota > Metazoa > Chordata > Mammalia > Carnivora > Mustelidae > Taxidea > Taxidea taxus. Next base: position 32,383 of record ML104750.1, on the reverse strand, counting down.
TTTTGCTCATTCCGGAGTGCCCTATAAATGGAATCCAACAGCATATGACACGCTGTGAAATAACCTGGTCCCTCTTTGGAATGGTACGACATGGAGATTTTTCATCATCTGAGTGCCAGTCTGTCTTTCTGAGGGAACTCAAGAACTACGTTGGATGTGGTAGGGGAGGGAGGCTGATGGCTCACTGCCCTGGGATAACATGAGAGAGGGTGTATGCGCGCTCGTGTGTGTGTGTGTGTGTGTGTGTGGGTGTGTGTGTGTGTTTGCGGTCTTAGAGAGTTGATGCAGAATGCTGAAGTGACCAGCAGACCAGCACAGGCTTCAGGTCTGCACACAGAGGCCACTGGGTGGGAGGGTTTTGCTATGGAGACAAAAGCCAGGACTGTGGATTGTCAAAAGACCCGTGAAGTCTGTTCCATCTCAGCAGACGCCAGCCCACGGGTCGGTCCAGGCCACATACTTCATGGCAGAGGCCAGCCAGCGTGGACGTGAGGGCCTTTTTCTCCTCAGGCTACAAGGTCACCCAAGGTGAGAGGAAATCGGAAACACCTTAAAAGCCAGACTAGACTCAGCTGCTGTTAATTGGTAATGGAAAATTTTTCACACTTTCAAGCATAAGCTTTTGCAAGAAAGATCAAAGAAGCTGCCTTTTTTTTTTTCCACATCTGAGAAGCGATGGGTTCATTATCTACCTCGCTCCGCCCCACACCTCCTGACACTGTTCATACAACCGGAAATGCCCTTCTTCCCTTGTCTACTTGTTAGAAGTAACCACTGCTTCAAAGCCCAGCCCAAACACGGTCTCTATGGTGACACTTTCTCCAGTGCCCACTGTCAGAATTAATCAAAAGTTGTCTCTTCTGTAAAATTCTCTACAGTGCCTTTGGTTAGAATTAATAGAGCTTTCCTCCTGTAGTATCTCCCAGATGCTTCTATTATATCACTTTTGTGATGTGTCCTGAAACAGAGCACGTTGTCCCCCTTAGTGGATTTTAGTCACCTGGAGAAAGCCACTGTGTCTTCTTGGTCTCCGTACTCCCAACTGCACCCCTCAGGGCACGGTCTAAGGGACGTGGGCAAAGCAGGTCTGCAAGAATGAACCAGGCAGTCAGTGAAGGTGTGGAGACATTAGGAAGCTCGAATACATGAAAGCACTTGTTGAGAGTAAGCTGCAACGACCTGTGGAAGATTGTGACACCCGAAACATCAAAGTAAGAAGAGTAATGAAGAATCATTATTAAGGTCTTGTTTTTTGTTTCAATTCATTTTACTACAAGTCTGAGAAAATTTTGTTATAAAAGGGGGCTTTGAAGAGACTTTGAAAAGACGGTATCTTTGAAAAGATACTGCCAGATGACAGAAGACATGAACAGAAATTCTACCTCATACCAGTCAGAATGGCTAAGATCAACAACACAAAATCTTACCTTCTAAGTAAGATAAGCCCCTGTAATGAAGACAGTGATAATATAACTTTTTACAGAACATCTTATATGCCAAACCCTTACATGAGCTTTGTGCAGATTAATACATTCAATTCTCATGACAACAATATGAGGTTGGGATATATTATACCTATTTTACAGAAAAGGAAACTGAGGCACAGAGAACATACGTATGCCCAAGGTGACACTGCTAGTAAATGATAGAGCCAAAACTCAGCTCCTGGCCATCTAACACAACGAATTTAATTTTTGACATTTTGGAATCACAGAGTCCTTTGAAAATCTGTTTGTTACCCGGAATAGTGATAATCTCTCTGTCACACACACACACAAACACACACACACACACTTTTACATGTGATGTCAGGAGGTTGACAGAATCCTTGCACCTGTCCCTAGGGGCCTCATGGAGCTCAGGATAACTACCCCTGCCTGCCTTGTGCAGATGATTTCCACCCGATGACATCAGTGGGGAGCAACAAAGCACAGACATGAGCAAAGCAGGCCAGGGCAGCTGGGAGCTGGAATGAAGGATACCTAGGGAGGGCAAAAGAGGGAACACAAGGCCAGGTGGGGGACCAGAGGGACAGAGAAATGGCCCTCTATCCAGCTCCGAAGCCTGGTCTGTCTGCTGGCCTTTAGGAGGGTCAGGTGGCTTTCTTGGGCTTCTCTTCCCCTTTCTTATCTTAGTCATTCCTACAGCAGACGTTTCTCAACCCACCGATGAACTGGTTGGAGCAGATGGCAGTGGGGGACTCAGGGACTGCTTCCTTAACCTGAGTTGGTAAATGACCACTTTCTTCTCCACCTGTGGGACCAGAGAGCCTGCAACATCCCCCCTCCCCCACCCCCTTGCTTGGCTTCCACATTTTCAGAGGAACCTTGGGTCTTCTTGTCTGTTGTCATGCTAACTGCCCCCCCTCTGATGTGGGGGAAGTGGCGGTAGGGGGGTGGATCAGATGTGCTCTCCAGTGCACATTTTCCAGCTGACAGAGCAGAAAGACAACCCTCCTCTCCACAGGTTGATGGGGAAAGTAGATGAGTGTTCTGGTAGGAAAAGAACAGGACACCACCGTGTGTTTCACTTACGGGGTCGGGGAAATCCTCCTAGAAGAAAGGTGGGGTTTAAGCTGAGACTCTGGTCAATTGGATTAGTTATATCTTGTGTTTCAAATGAAGTTATGTCTCTTTTACATGTCTATTGTTTATTGCCTCTTTTTTGGAAATGCTTATTCAAGTCTCTTGCCTGCTTTTGTATTGGGTTGTCTGATGCTTTCTTTCTTTCTTTTTTTAAAGATTTCATTTATTTATTAGTTAGAGAGAGAGAGCACAGGCAGACAGAGTGGCAGGCAGAGGGAGAAGCAAGCTCCCTGCTGAGCAAGGAGCCCAATGTGGGACTCCATCCCAGGACGCTGGGATCATGACCTGAGCCGAAGGCAGCTGCTTAACCAACTGAGCCACCCAGGCATCCCTGTCTGATGCTTTCTTAATGGGACTCTTAGGAATTATATATATATATATTCCGCATATGAGCTCTTTGCCTGTGGTATTTTTTATAAATAAGAGTTCTTGATTTCTTCACTGGAAAATTTTTTTTAAGATTTTGTTGATTTATTTGACAGAGAGAGAGAAGGAGAGAGCATAAGTAGGAGGAGTGGGAGAGGGAGAAGCAGATTCCCCGCTGAGCAGGGAGCCCAATGCAGGGCTCCATCCCAGGACCCTGGGATCATGACCTGAGCCAAGGTCATGGCTTAACAGGCTTAACAGACTGAGCCACCCAGGCACCCCTCAATGAAAAGTTTTTTATTGAATTGTAACATGTATACAGAAAAAATACACAAATCGTAAGTGTATAGCTTTGTAAAATCTCAAAAAGCGAACACTTTTGTTACTGAGCACATAGATCAAGAAACAGTATTTCCAGAAGTTTCCCCTCCCTGTCATTATCCTTCCATCGTGGCAACCATTATCCTGACTTCCAACACCAAATAATTCGCTTTGCTAGGTAATCTTAATTTCAATGTAAATCTATTGATCTTTTCTTATGGTTAGTGTCCCAATATTGCTCTCCCGAGGTAAGCATATATTCCCCTCTGTTACCTTCTGGAGCTCATTGTTTTGCTTTTCACCTTTGTGAAACTCACATTTCATATCTATAAGCCACTTGGAGTTATTCTGCATATTGTGTGATTTGCATATAAATCGCCAATTGTCCCAGCATAGTTATTAAAATATTCCTCCTCCTCCAATGACCTGTAGTGACATTTTTATTATAAGTCAATGTCCTTAAACATGTGTGTCTGTTTCTGGACTCTACTCTGTTCCATTTGTCAATTTGTCCATTTTTATGCCAGTCCCTCACCTCTTGTTTACTGTAGTTCTATCATGAATCTTGATATCTAGTAAAGCAAATCCTCCCACCTTGTTTTTCTTCAAGAGGGACTGCTTTGAATTTCCTAATGATCATTTTGTCAAGTTCCATACAAAAATAATGAGATCTTGATTAGAATTGCACTGACTCTGTAGACCAATATGGGATCATTCAGATTTTTACAATATTGAATCGCCCAATACAGGAACAGGATCTATTTTCCCATTTATTTAGGTCTTTAAATTCTTTCAGTAATATTTCATAGTTTATGTCATAGAGGTCATCCAGATATTTTGTTAGATTTATATTAGGTACTATATACAAATATCCTAGGCACATTTGATGTTATCACTAAAAGCATTTTTGCAAAAATTTCCTTTTCTCACTTTGATTTTTGTATATTGACTCTGTATTCTACATCCTATTAAATCCCTTATTAATTTCTAGTAGTGTATCTGCTAATTAAAGAATTATATACCCAATCTTATTTTTGTTTCTTTTTTCCAGCTGTCATAACTTTTTCTCACTTCCTTCCTTATTGTACTATCTAGACCTTTTGAAATAATATTGAATAGAAGTGGCATTCACAGGCATTCTCAATATGAAAGGAAATCTTACAACACTTTACCTTTAAATATGATATTTACTTGGGTGCCCGACGCTCAGTTGCTTAGGTGACTAACTCAATTTTGGCTGAGGTCATGCTCTCAAGGTAGTGAGATTGAGCCCTGTATAGGGCTACACACTCAGCCCAGGGTTGGCTTCTCCCTCTCCCTCCGCTCCTCCCCCTGCTCGTGCTGTCTCTATTTCTCTCTAGAATAAATAAATAAATAAGGGATGCCTAGGTGGCTCAGTCAGTTAAGCATCTGCTTTCGGCTCAGGTCATGATCCCAGGATCCTGGGATCCAGTCCCTCATCGGGGGTCCCTGCTCAGTAGGGAGCCTGCTTCTCCCTCTGCCTGCTGCCCCCTCCCCTCCTTGTGCTCTCTCTCTGACAAATAAATAAATAAAATATTTAAAAACAAATAAATATGTTATTTACTGTAGGTGCTTTTTGGTAGCTATCACTTTTCAAATTCAGTAAGCTCCCTTCTAGTCCTCTATTCCTCAGTGTCCTAAATGGACACTGATTTTAGCAAAGGTTTTTTTCTGTTAATGTGGAAAATTATAGTGATTCTATTTTTAAGATTTTTTTTTTTTAATTTATTTGAGAGAAAGAGAGAGTGTGGGGGGCAGGGACTGAGGGAGAGGAAGAGAGAAACTTACACAGACTCTGTTAAGCATGAGCCTCGTGTGCATTTCGATCCCATGACCCTGAGATCACAACCTGAGCAGAAACCAAGAGTTGGCAGCCTAACCAACTGCGCCACCTAGGTGCCCGATTCTATTTTTATGGTTTATAACATATTCTGCAGAAATTCTCAATCTTAATTTTTATCATCTCTTTGCACTTAGTACACTAAGATATTTCAAAGTTTATGCTTTTCAATATCTAAAGCCCCTTGTTCCTATTCTCTATTTTTTCTGCTGGTTATCATGTCTTACTTTCTTACTTTCTTGTGTGCCTGGTTATTTCTTTATTAAGAGCTATATATTATATTTACAATATTTTGAATAGAAATAACTGGAGAAATCACATGGTGATATCTTCCTCCAGAGAGGATTTCTGTTTATTTCTACCAGGTACGTGGTAGCACTGATAGCCCGGGCTGCCTGAGACTCCAGAGAACTAACCCACTTGTAGACACTGATGTGATTTGAAGCCGAGCTGCACATCCTGCAAGGGCCTATCTACCTTCATTGCTAGGGTGCTTTTGGGCTTCCTAGTGCAGAGTTAGCCTGTTTGGTGGGCCCTGGTCTCTAATCCCAGCCCTGAAGCTTCCTGAAATCATCAAGAGCTTCCTTTAGCTCCTCAGTTGCCTTCCTGAGTTAGCAAATTCTCCCAGGAAAAGAAGATCCAAATTTTGAACACATCTCCTTGGGCCTCCATTTCTCTGTTACATCCTAATCCAGGTTTAACTTGTTAACTTCAAAGTCTTTAGAAAGAAATTTTTATATTTTGTCTAGCTTTGTAGTTTTCAGTAGAAATATTACTGTGAATTCCTTAGCTTGCAATTACTCAACGTGAAAGTCCTTGATTGATTTTTCAATTGTTAAAACAACCCTGCATTCCTCGAATAAACCTGATTTAGAAGTGATTTACATTTGGGGCACCTGGGTGGCTCAGTGGGTTAAAGCCTCTGCCTTCGGCTCAGATCATGATCCCAGGGTCCTGGGATTGAGGGTCCTGGGATCCAGCGTCCTGGGATGGAGCCCCACATCGCCCTCCCCCCCC
>ML104750.1:0-26133 GCA_003697995.1 Taxidea taxus jeffersonii | reverse complement strand
TAAATAAATAAATCTTAAAAAAAAAAAAAGAAGTGATTTACCTTTAAAAAAAACATTGTTGGATGGGATCCAGCTTAATATTCTGTTTAGGATTGTTGAGTCTATGTTCATGAGTGAGATTGACCTGTAATTTTGCTTTCTTGTGCAGTTCTTAAGCTAACTTCATAAAATAACTTGGTATTTTTTGACATGTATTTTGATTTTTTTAAAATATTCTTTTGATATTCTCTAGAAGAATTTATGTAAGACTGGTACTATTTCCTCCTAAACCTTTGCTAGAATTTGCTGGTGAAGACATCTGGACCTATCATTTTCTTTATGGGAAAATTTAAATTAAAGATTTTTTAAATTAAATTTTTTTTAAAGATTTTTTTTTTTTTTTGACAGAAAGAGATTACAAGTAGGGCAAAGAGGAAGGCAGAGAGAGGGGAAGCAGGCTCCCCGCTGAGCAGAGAGCCCGATGTGGGGCTCGATCCCAGGGCCTGGGATCATGACCTGAGCTGAAGGCAGAGGCTTTAACTCACTGAGCCCAGGTGCCCCTAAATTAAATTTTTTAAAATAAGAAAGCAACGTTTAAAAAACAGTTATAGGACTTTTCAGGTTTTTGTATTTCTCCTCTTATCAGTGTTGACTGATATGTTGCATATCTCTGGGAATTTGTTCATGACATCTAAATTTTAAAGGTTATTGGCAAAAAGTTGTTCAGAATAACATCTTTTAATAATTACGGTATGATCTCTCTGATATGAGGAATTTGGGAGGCAGGGTGGGGGTTGTGGGGAGTCGGGAAGGAAAAAATGAAACAAGATGGGATCGGGAGGGAGACAAACCATAAGAAACTCTTAATCTCACGAAACAAACCGAGGGTTGCTGGGAGATAGAGGGGTAGGGATAGGGTGGCTGGGTTATGGACATTGGGGAGGGTATGTGCTATGGTGCTGTGAATTGTGTAAGACTGATGATTCACAGACCTGTACCTGTGGGGCAAATAATACATTATGTGTTAATAATAATAAAAAAAAGAATAACATCTTTTAATTTTTTTTATGTTTGTAGCATATACAGTGATGTCTTTTTCATTCCTGATAGTGGTTATTTTTGCTTTCCTTTTTGCAAGATCAATCTTGTTAGAGTTCTATGGGTTCTATCAGTCTTTTCAAAGAACCAATATCTGGCTTTAATTATCCTTTCAGTTGTATGTTTGTTTTCTATATCAATGCTTTCTGTCCTTACCTCTATTGTTTCCTTCCATCTACTTTAATTTGTTTTTCTTTTCCTAACTTATAAATTGAATTTAAGCTTTTCTTCCTTTCTGAGATGATGGTTAAGGTTATAAATTTCTTTAGAAGAAATGCTTGGCCTACATTCCATGAGTTTTGATGTGTACTATATTTTAAGTCATTTTGTTAAAATTTTCTAATTTTCTTTTCTTTTTTTTTTTAAGATTTTATTTGTTTTTTTGACAGACAGAGATCACACAAGTAGGCAGAGAGGCAGAGAGAGAGGGGTGGGGAGAAGCAGGCTCCCTGCTGAGCAGAGAGCCCGATGTGGGACTTGATCCCAGGACCCTGGGATCATGACCCGAGCCGAAGGCAGCCGCTTAACCCACTGAGCCACCCAGGCGTCCCAAAATTTTCTAATTTTCATTATGATGCCTTCACTGACCCATGAGTTTTTCCCAAAGTATATTGCTGAATTTCCAAATGTACAGAGATTTTCTAGTTATAGTCTTGTTGCTTATTTCTAATGTTTATTGAATTCATAGTTATATCAATTCCAGTCCTTTAAAGTTTGTCAAAATGGCTCTTTAGCACTGTATATGGTAAAATTTTTGTAGATGTTCAACAATGGCTTGAAATGAATTTTTATTATATAATTTTTGCATTCATTGTCCTAAACATGTCTGTTACATCAAGTTTGTTGATTTGTTTTTCATCTTATATGTCCTTACTGGGGTTTTTTGGCCTGTTTCATAAATTCTGAGAAAGAAGTATTAAAATCTCCCACTATGAATGTAAATTTGCCTGTTTCTCCTTCAATTCTGTCCATTTTTGTTTCTTGCATTTTGAGTTTATATCAGTAAATGCACACAAATTTATATTTAGATTTTACTGGTGGATTAAGTCATTTGTTACTACGAAATGAGCCTCTTTATCTCTCTTTGTCTACTTTATTTTATATAATACAACTATTCCCATTTTCTTTTGGTTAGTATTGGCACGTGATATCATTTGCATCCTTTTATGTTCAACTTTCCCGTATCTTATGTTTTCAGTGCATCTCTTCAAACAGCATAAAGTTGGGTATTGTTTCTTGATCCAGTCTGACAAACTTTTAGCCAACATTTAGCATTTTAGAATTACCAAATTGAACAATATTTGTTTGTTAAATGGAACACTTGGTCCATTTATATTTAGGAATAATTTACATGTTGGTTTTCAATCTGTCATCCTACTCTGTCTTTTTTATTGTCCAACCAATTCAGTGTCTTTCTTTTTTTCTTTCCTTACTCCTTTTCTTGTGGACTGGTTATTTTGTTTTTCTTCTTTCGGCTTTCCTATTTTAGTTTGAACACACATCCTCTTGCTATTTGCCCACGGCTCCCCAGAAAACAACATGAACTCTTGGCTTATCATACTAGTGTGTTGATTAGCTGCTTTTTTTTTTTTTAAAGATTTTATTTATTTATTTGACAGAGATCACAAGTAGGCAGAGAGGCAGACAGACAGAGAGAGAGAGAGAGAGGAGGAAGCAGGCTCCCCGCTGAGCAGAGAGCCCGATGTGGGGCTCGATCCCAGGACCCTGGGATCATGACCTGAGCCGAAGGCAGAGGCTTTAACCCACCGAGCCACCCAGGCGCCCCTTGATTAGCTGCTTTAGCTGTTCTCCAAGACAACGCAAAGATCTCATAACACTTGCACTCCGCTTATATCCCTCCTCATTTAAATGTTATTTTTGCTTATATTTCTGTTTAGGTTTTTCATTCCCACAATACACTACTAATATTGTTTTATATAGCCAATGTTTACTGAGAATTATGCATGTGTTTGTCATTTTTGCTTTTCCTTTCTCATTCTTGCATCTCCATCTTTCCCTTTGGGAAACCTTCCTTCAGCTTGAAAAACATCTTCATTTAGGGCAGGACACATGCTGGCCTATTCTCTGTTTTAGTTTGTCTGAAAATTCTGTTTCACATTCATTCTTGGAGTCAGTGGGGAAGAAATGACATATATACTGATTTAAAAAATGGATGAATTCCTAACATGTGCTTTTTAGGGCCCTGTGAGGAGAAATAATGACAGAAAGGCAAGGAACCAAGAAAACCCTTGGCTACACATGTATTTCCCTTATGCTGCCTTGAACTTGTCACCTCATTGGCTACACTGCCTGTAGTCCGACCAGTGGCTTCTGTTTGGTTTACCAGATCTCTCTCTCTCACAGCAGAGAAACCCACAGTGATGTGAAGAGGCCAAGGCGTGACACCTGCTTAGTTTAACTAGACTGTTTTCTTTCTAACACCCTAGGGGACCCAGTCCTACTCAAAACGTAAAATTGTTCAGGGAAGAAGAAGAAAGACCAGTTCTTTGGAAGAATTTCTCCCAAAAATCAGGTTAGGAAAGGCCATAGAATAGAGAGTTCTGGAAAGCCTGGGCAGTGGGGCAGGTCAAGGACAAAGGTCAACTCCATTGCACTCAGACCAAGGAGGACAGGGCATTGGTTCTGTTCAAACTTGAGGTGTGAGTCTCCCAGAAGACAGCTTCCAGAGCCTCCTGAACACACAGATTGCTTACTTCCACCAATCCAGGTCTCCGGAGAACTTGACCTCCCCTCCCACACGGGCAGGACCTCCAGAGCGCTGACACCACCCTCACAGGGGGGTTATCAAATTTCTCTTAGAAGGGCAGCTGGAGCTGTGGAGAGCAGGCCAGGCCTGAGAACAGAGAGACACAGTTTCAGACTCAAAGCAAGCTGATATAGTTTATCTTGAACACGTCCTTTGCCAAAACCAGCTCCTATTCAAACACTGTGCCCATTATCTGAAAACCAGGCCACCGGGAGGTAGGTCCAAAGAAGGTGATGGTTGTATTGTTTTTTTCTCTTTGGCTCTTGGAACAACTGGATGTGGCAGATCACGTGGCACTTTAGAGAAAGGAAAGGAGGGGAAAAAGCAGAGCCGATCATGCACAGCACCCCCCGCCCTTTGCCCCTGTGAAATAAAGGGCTACCAAAGTTAGTATGTCGGACTCTGGGCCATTGTAATATCTCTGGCTAACAGAAGGTCCACAGGATGAGGCAATTAACCCGCCCCACTTCCCTGAGGGCTGTGATGGGAGCATGTGGCCCCGGGGCAGGGGAGGAGGGTCTGGGTACCAGGAAAGAACCCTGACCAGGCTGCCTGCAGAACCCCCTCGTGTTGCAAGCCCCACTGGGGGAGAAAGGCAGACTAGTCAGCCCCAAGGAGGCAGCCTCCTCCCCACACTGAACATTCCACTACTGGCACCTTCAAAGCACCCTGCAGCCTGGGTAAGAAGAGAACACAGCTGTTAGAGCAGGGACTTCTCATGGGCCCTGACCTAAGCCATCAGTTGAAAAACATGGGAAAATAAAAAGATCAGCTTACACCCTGATTTGAGAGGGGAAAAGTAAAAATTTAAAAAAACCATTGTACTCATTTCCTTAGATGTTTAAGAACACAGAAAATAGCCATTATATCCCTCTGGTAATCAATAAAATCCTTCCATTCTGAGTCCATTTTTGGACTCAGTCAAAAAAACAAATCTTTAATGGTGTTGTTGTAAGTATTAGTAGGTATAAAGGGAGATTTGGGGGGAGTCAGTGAGCCCATCCAATGTCCTGGGCCGCCTCCATGAGGACCCCTGGTCCCCCCAGTGTGGGCTGAACTGAGGACTGAGCCTTCTGGTTCCTACTCCCTGTTAAGGTCTCTGATCCTTCTTCCCTGCCCTTCCAGACCTTCTCATTCCTGAGACCCAGACTTCCTTGGCCACCCTAAGGTTCTCCCTGCTCAGACCACAGTGGGTCAGCATGGTCTGCTCTTGCATTCCCTGGCTGGGGTTTAGAGGTCAAGATGCAGCGGAGCTGGCCTCTAGACAATGCCCTCTCCCCAGGAACCCTGCGCTGCTGTCAGCTGACTCTCTCAGAGATAGTTTTTTGTCTCTGAGTATAATAGCACGTGTTAATATGCTCGAAAACACAGGTTTTGGTTTTCCCCATTCTAGCTTTAAAAAATATTAATATCTAAAAAACTGGGGGGCCAGGGTGTCTAGGTGGGTTAAACCTCTGCCTTCAGCTCGGATCATGATCCCAGGGTCCTGGGATCGAGCCTCACATTGGGCTCCCTGCTCAGCAGAGAGCCTGCTTCTCTCTCTCCCTCTCTCTGCCTCTCTGGCTACTTGTGCTCTCTCTCTGTCAAATAAGTAAATAAAATCTTTTTTTTTTTTTTTTAAGATTTTATTTATCCATCCGACAGACAGAGATCACAGGCAGGCAGAGAGGCAGAGAGAGAGAGAGAGAGGAGGAAGCAGGCTGTCCGCAGAGCGGAAAGCCCGATGCTGGGCTCGATCCCATGACCCTGGGATCACGACCCGAGCCGAAGGCAGCGGCTTTAACCCACTGAGCCACCCAGGCGCCCCAGTAAATAAAATCTTTAAAAGAAAATCTAAAAAACAATTTATAGAAGTATAACATACACACAGAAAGTATACAAGTTACAAGTGGACAGACCATTAAGTTATCACAAGATGAATGTAACCATCATCCAGCCCAAGAAATAGAACAGGAAGCCACAGCTAAATCCACAGCTAAACAGTTTTGGACATCTTGCCATGGGCCAGACGGAATTGAGTGACAAGCTCTTGTGCTATGTGCTCTCCTACTCCTCTTCTGACACATACTGAAAGGATTTAAAATTCTTGTACAGTGTTGTCTTTGGTTGTGATCCAACTGCACAGAGATCTTCTCTCACACCAGGCTGAAGGCTTCTAGAAGGCAGGATCCTGGTTATCTGTTAGGTATTCGGGAGGTATAGTTTGAGTGACTGAATGAATCCAACCCCGGGCATGCAGGTGTCCCAGGCCCAGGTCCGAGGCTCTTGGGCCTCATCTGCCCTTTATAGATGTCACAGGAGGCAGGGCAGTGGACCAGGTTCCCTACTCAAACACTAGAGCATTATTCTCTACCGTACAGAGACAGCGCTGGGATGTGGGAAGTAGTAATCCAGCTCATCGATTCATGCAAGAAACATGGATTAAATATTCACATTGATCCAGAAAAGACACATAAGGCAGATGGCCTCTCCAACCTCAGGAAGAAAGCTCAGGCACCCAACATGTCAGGAAGTAGCAAGAAAACCCTCATAGAATTTGGACTACTGCTTCACTCCGTCCCAGTCTCTCCCCCAGGAGGAAGGGGCTGGGGTTGCTGACCCAGTGGTAGATAGAATGGGCCTTCACCAGCTGGCTTTGCTCTTCTGCAGGCCCCGCTATCCCTGTGGGCGTGGACGTGCAGGTGGAGAGCCTGGACAGCATCTCGGAGGTGGACATGGTACGCAGCGCCCTCGGCTGGCGGGGCAGCCTCGGGGCGGGTTTCTGAGGTTAAGGTTGTGAGAGGGCCTGTGGCCAGGGGCAGCTGGGGAGGGGGGCAGGCAAGCTGTGCCCGGGTGGGCAGAGCCAGGGCTCCAGGGGATAGACCTGGGGACTGGAAGTTGGATCAGGTGCTGTGAAAACTAGAACAGGGGTTCTCAATCGGATGGGTCAAAGTAACTTGGGAAGTTGTTTAAATGCAGATTCCTGTGTTCCACCGGAGACTTCCTGACTCAGTCTCTGGGGGTGAGGCCCAGCCCCTTACATTTTGGACACAGCCCTCACATGATGGGACCCATCAGATAAACCTCACTTGGAGGAGCCTGGGCGTGGACATTCTCAGAGAGAAACTCTGCTGTTCGCTGCTCTCCAGTGCCCGCCTTGAACATGCCTCCCCTGCGCAGTCCTTGCCAGGGTCGGTCCGCGAAGATCAGGGAGTCAGGGAAGGCTTTTGAAGAAGCCTTGTTTCAGTTGAGACCCGAAGGACAGATGAGAAGGAGACAGCGTGGAGAGGACCAGAGGGAGAGCAGGGAAAGGGCCCCGGAGGCAGAAGAAACAGGTGTTCTACAAGCATAAACTAAAATATCGGAGCACAAAGTGAGGAAGGGGTGGGGGTGAAGGGTTGGGCAGGTGGGAGTGCTCCCGCCCACCGGTGACCTGCAGGACAGCCAGGAGGGGTAGAGGTGTGCTGGTAAAGCTGAATTGGGCCCTAGGTTCTGAGACCAGCACCACCAGCAGGCGTCTTTCCAACCCCGCTCCAGAAGAAGGTGTTTGGGGCTCTTCCTTACTTACTCACACTTGCACCTTAGCACTCGTGTCTTCTGGCTATGACAAGGGGCCAGCCTCTTGGTTCAGGGCCTCAACAATGCAGGCGAGGAGACACCATTTAACAGAATGAGCTTTCAGGCTAAAATTATAGCAAATACGCAGCTGCCAAAGCCTTCATCCACTCATTGACCCCCCCCACCCTGTTTTTCCATCCTGCAAATATTTATTGAGCACCTACTATGTGCCTTGTCAGGCACCGAGTTAGGGCCTGGGGACTCAATGGCACGCAGGACACAATTCTGCCTTCAAAGATTCTTCAAGACCCACACGCAAAACTCTCTTAAACCAGACACTGGACTGTGTGGACTTCTCCCCGTGCCCGCTCACGTGACACTGAAAACTTAGCCAATAGGAAAGGAGCCCTGTGTGCACACGTCTGGGTGAGAGAGAGCAAGACACCGGGGCAGTCTGCTCCTGTGGCCCCTATGCCAGGCTCACAGCTGCAGGTTTCACTTGTAGCCCCTGAGGGAGGGCTGCTCTCTCTACTGGGCTCCCACCCCACCTCCCACCTGCACAACAATGAGCCCTTCTCTTGCCCATCCTAGCGGCACCGCAGAGGCAGGCAGCCATCATCCAGCGGCTGAGCCTCTGGTGTGCGTTGCTTTGGCTGATGACAGGTGGGTTGTAAGAAAGGCAGTTTGCTAAGCACATCTGTCTGGTGTCACCTCCGGCTCCGCAGGACTTCACCATGACCCTGTACCTGCGGCATTACTGGAAGGACGAGAGGCTGGCCTTTCCCAGCACCAGCAACAAGAGCATGACCTTTGATGGCCGGTTGGTAAAGAAGATCTGGGTCCCTGACGTCTTCTTTGTTCACTCCAAACGGTCGTTCATCCACGACACCACCACCGACAACATCATGCTGCGGGTGTTTCCAGATGGGCACGTGCTGTACAGCATGAGGTAATGGTCCCCGGGATCTTGGTCTGCCACCATGCTGATACGAATGTCAGCCTGGTTGGCCGCGAAGCGTCAGTCACCGTGGTCCCCGGGATCTTGGTCTGGCACGATGCTTATACGTACGGTCAGCCTGGTTGGCCGTGAAGAGTAGGTTACCATGGTTGGGCCTGTGTCTCTACGGTATGAGCCTCCTGATGTTGGTTAGAACTGTTTGAGGACGAAGGAGTTGCCCTAGTAGCCAGCAATTTCCCTGTCACTGGGGACAGGGAAGGGTTAGGAGACTAGGTAGGCCTGAGTGAGTTGAGGGAGCCAATGACCTTCTAGGCACCTTCCAGCCATGACAGCCTATGATTCTAGTTTATTGGTAATAAAGATTAAAAAAGGCGACAAGAGCGGCTGTTGACTGAATGCTATTGCAGCCGGCTTCCGAGCTAACGTGAGATGATGTAGGCTTATTTCACATCTTCTTGGCCTGCTGGTAGGGTTCACCGGAACCCGATGCTAATAGCCTTGGGGTGGTGGGTGGGGGATGATAACCTCCCAGGCAACTCTGGGGGGGCAGCCCACGGGCGGAGGGCCACGCGCAGAGAAGGTGCAGGTGTGCGCCCCTGAGCCAACACCCTCAGTGGCTGGGGGGGCGCAGCAGAGCGCTGATAACACATCCCACGGAAGACGGGACTCTAAAACTTAGGGTCTTGCCATGGAGAGACTGGGGTTTCCAAGCTTCTGAAGCAGCTGTGAGAAGGCAGCCGCTCTTGGTTGTGTTGGTGTTCTTCTTGCTCTGGGCAGGCATATGAGCCAAGAACTCACTGCACGAGCCAACTTGCTTGTTTGGGTTGCCTAGGATTACGGTCACTGCCATGTGCAACATGGACTTCAGCCACTTTCCCCTGGACTCCCAGACCTGCTCTTTGGAGCTGGAAAGCTGTAAGTACCAGTGTTCCCAAAGACAAATCTCCGCCTCGTTCCTGCACCAGTCTTTGTGCCATTTTAGTAACCATGAGACTGAGTACTGCCTGCCAATGTTAAGGCCTGTTTGCTCCAAGGCTGGTGTAGGATTTCCCTGTGGCTTCAGTCACCTCCAAAGCAAAGGAGTTGAATTAACTTATTTTCCTCTCCCCAAAGATGCGTATACAGATGAAGATCTAATGCTGTATTGGAAGAATGGGGATGAATCCCTGAAAACTGATGAGAAGATCTCCCTGTCCCAGTTTCTGATTCAGAAATTCCACACCACTTCCAGACTGGCCTTCTACAGCAGCACTGGTAGCTAACGTTTGCCACAGTCTGATCCAAATGTGGAAGAAAATACCTTAGAACTCTCCAGCCTAAGGGCGCCTGGGTGGTTCAGTTGTTAAGCATCTACCTTCGGCTCAGGTCATGATCCTGGGGTCCCCACATCGGGTTCCCTGCTCAGCGAGGAGTCTGCTTCTCCCTCTCCCACTCCTCCTGCTTGTGTTCCCTCTCTTGCTGTGTCTCTCTCTGTCAAATAAAGAAATAAAATCTTAAAAAAAAAAAAGAACACTCCAGCCTCGAAGTGTCCCATGCCAATGAAAATGAATGTGTATTTCTAAGTAATGCATAATTCTGCAAAACATAAGCAACACTGATAAGCAGAAATTTTAAAAGTTGCTCTCCTCTGAAATCCCATGGCCAGAGGCAGCCACTCCTCACAATTTGGCACACATCCTTGTGAACACTTTGATTTAATGATGTAATTGTACAGAAGTGGGGTCCTGTTTTACATGCTATTCTGTAGTCTGATTTGTTTGACTTAATGACATGGATGATAGCTTTCTGAGGAAGTGTATCTCTTACCTATTTTTAGATCTATTTATTTATTTATTTATTTACTTTCTTACTTACTTTAGTGGGGGGAGGGACAGAGGGAGAGAGAGAGAGAGAGAATCCCAAGCAGACTCCCCGCTGAGCACGGAGTCCAAAGCGGGGTTCCATCTCATGACCCTGAGATTGTGACTTGAGCTGAAATCAAGAGTTGGACACTTCACCGACTGAGCCACCCAGTGCCCCTATAGATTTATTTTTAGTGTTTAGTGTAACTCATCCTGGACCCTGGGCCATGTTTGAAATTTCGAGAAGATGCCCTTGTCAGTTCTCTAGTCCTACTGTCGTTTCCAAGGGCTGTTATAATAAACACAAAGTGGGGACCTGAAACAACAGGAACGTATTTGCCCACAGTTCTGGAGGCCAGAAAGCTGCAGGCCATGCTCTCCACTTAGGCTAGGAAGAAACCCTTCCTTGTCTCTCACTAGGTTCTGGTGGGTGCTGCCTTGCTCTAATGTCTGCCTCTGTCATCATGTGGCATTCTCCCTGTGTCCCTCTGTGTCTTCACATGCTGCCATTCCTGTGTATCTGTGTCACGGAATTTCCCTCCTCTGTAGGCTACCAGTCATTGGATTATGGCCCACCCTAACCCAATATGCCCTCATCTCATCTTGGCTCCATGTGAAAAGACCCTATTTCTAAATAAGGTCACATTCACAGAAAGTAGGAGTTAGGACTTCAACATATCTTTCTGAGGGACACAGTTTACCCCATGACAACCCTGCAGTAGCTACAGGACTCTAAGGGACTTCTTATTTCATTCCCCCTTGTCTGTATGCCGAGAAGCCCAGGCCCTTCCATGCGGAGCTTTTTTGCCCCCTCATGGCTACCGTCTATCTCCCTGTTCCCCTGCCCTCACGCATACCCTTGTGCCCCCAACATCAAACACTGAAAAAGACTGAGCCTCAGTCAAGGTGGTGTGAGTCTCTGAACAGCCCAAGCCGGCTTCACTTTATGCCCACAGGGCTCGTCCTCGTCCCTCTCTTCCCTTCTCCACTGGTACCTATTGTCACCCAATAGTAGTTCAAACCTACTCTCTTTCTAAAAGCATTCTTTTTTTTTTTTTAAAGATTTTATTTATTTATTTGACAGGCAGAGATCACAAGTAGGCAGAGAGGCAGGCAGAGAGAGAGGGGGAAGCAGGCTCCCTGATGAGCAGAGAGCCCGATGTGGGGCTCGATCCCAGGACCCTGGGATCATGACCTGAGCCGAAGGCAGAGGCTTTAACCCACTGAGCCACCCAGGCGCCCCTCTAAAACCATTCTTAAGAATGTCTTCTATAACTTTTTACTATGTGTCACTGTTTTGAGTGCTTCATATGAATTAATAATTAAAAAAAATATTTTATTTATTTATTTGACAGAGAGAGAGATCACAAGTAGGCAGAGAGGCAGGCAGAGATAGAGGAGGAAGCAGGCTCCCCGCCAAGTAGAGAGCCCGATGCGGGACTTGATCCCAGGATCCTGGGATCATGACCTGAGCTGAAGGCAGAGGCTTTAACCCACTGAGCCACCCAGGCACCCCTGAATTAATAATTTCTACCCAACAAACCTATGATGTAGTTATTATTATGCCTGATTTATAGGTGAAAAAACTGAGATTCAGAAAGATTAAGTTGCTTATTAAAGTCACACAGCTTGTAGGTGGTCAGACAATCTGCCTTAGTCACTATGTGTTCTCCTCTTAGATGTTTGCTGTATTGAAATAGAAGCTGGGGATGCCTGGGTGGCTCAGTTGGTCAAGCAGCTGCCTTCGGCTCAGGTCATGATCCCAGCATCCTGGGATCGAGTCCCACATCGGGCTCCTTGCTCAGCAGGGAGCCTGCTTCTCCCTCTGCCTCTGCCTGTGCTCGCTCTCTCTCTCTCTAACAAATAAATAAATAAAATCTTAAAAAAAAAAAAGAAATAGAAGCTGGTTTGTTTGTTTATCTTATCCCCGCTCCTTTCTGGAGTCCAGATTAAAATGCATCTCCCTCTCCCATTATTTACTATGTACCAATAAGGAGCTTTATCAACCCCCGCTCCCCCAACCACCAAGGCTGCGGGTCTCACCACAGAGTGCTCTGTTTGGAACACAGAGTGTACATTTTTAAAACTCTCGGTTCCCTCTTGTTGTTTCCAAGGCAACTCTCCCTGGTTTTCTTAGAAGGAAAGGATAGTGGAATAGTCCTTAACAGAATGAAGGCAACTCTCAGCCTTTCCAGAAAGACCCTGTACAAACCTAAGGAACAATATGATTTGCTTCATGGGTGCCAATTTAATTAGGGAAAATAAAGCTGAGATGACGGGGCAAAGGTGGTGGGATGAATGCATGATGAGGAGTTTCTGTGATATCTGCGGATCACTGTCTCTTTGCGCACTCCACTAAAAGCTCCTACCTCATTCAAACCACCGAGGAACCTACAGAGTAACCATGTGTCAAGCTCGTCTGGGCCCAGCCTATCCTTCCAGCCTTTCCCTGTGGATCCAACCCTCCCCTCACCTGACTCAGTAGTAACCTTCCACGCCAGCCAGGTAGCCTTTGCTCCCTCAACAGCGTTTTTCTGGGGGCAGCCTGAGTCATTATCCCAGGCTGCGCTGAGCTGGAGAGGGGTGGGTGTGTGCACACAGCTGTAGTCTAATTTTGACATTTGTACTGTCCCTGACACCATCTTTGGTCCCAGTGGTTGGGTATCAATCCTGTGACTCACTGGACGACGCCTTACCGTTTTAGTCCTTGTTGACAACCATCCCTCTGGTGACACATGTGGAGACAGGCTGAGCTGACCCAATGTATGACAAAGGGGACAATCATACGGCAGCTCTGTCAGCTCCTGCCCCAGTGGTATTGGCCTCAACAAAATGGAACCAGTCCCACTTCTTAGCCTCCTGAGTAGTGAGTCCTCAGGAAATACGGTTGTGAGTGGAAAATAACAAATACCAAACTAGCAACTGACCCTAGATCTCTCTCTCTACCTCCCCCCAAAATGAAGAGAAGAGAGATTAGGTAATGTTGAATAAAACAGAACATGCATTAGGTAGTGGCAAGATACTTATTGATAGGAGAGAGGGCTTAGACATCAGAGAGGAGATGTATTAGAGTAAGTCAATGGATCATTAACTTTCTCCTGAAGATCAGAGCAATGGGGGGAGGGTCTCCTAAGGAACAGTTTGTTCTTGCCTCTCAGACTGAACCTCACTGGCTTCTTTCTGTGTCCCCCAGGCTGGTACAACCGTCTGTACATTAACTTCACGTTGCGACGCCACATCTTCTTTTTCTTGCTCCAAACCTATTTCCCTGCCACCCTGATGGTCATGCTGTCCTGGGTGTCCTTCTGGATCGACCGCAGAGCTGTGCCCGCCAGAGTTTCTCTGGGTAAAAGCGTGTGCTGGGGTGTGGAAGGGTGGTTTCTTTCTTCAGCTGGTCACTATAAAGAGAAAAGGTAAAATCAGCATTCAGAGTTCTTAACTGATGGGCTGCCAGAGCCAGAAGGAGCAAACGTTCCTCCCACGTGCTGCCTTCACCATTTGCACGCTGCTCTCCGTTTCCTAGACTACTTCATGAAAACCGCAGGGAGCTAAAACTATGTCAACTTTGCTCCAGTGACTTCAGAAAAATAAAGCCTGTTGGGGGGATGGACTTCCCCCACCAGCAGTCTCAGGGCCCAGTACTTCGATAAATAAGATAATTCTGGAAATGCCAAAACCTTATTTTGTAAATACAAAAATTGTGTTTGTTGGCCTTGGTTGGACAGACTGAGAGTTTGAAGGTAGGGTGGGGGTTAGGGGATTTGGGGGAGCGAGAGGGCTGTACTCCCTGGAATTGTGGTTTTAGTCCTCGCAGACCCGAAATTCCAGAGGGAACGTTAACAGCTTGTCACTGTCAATTTGGAGGAAATCAGCCTGGGCTCCGAGAAACGCGAGGGTTTAACTGAGCAAGGCACAATGAAGCAGCTAGCATGACAGGACTCCAGGAATTTTCACAGTCTTCAGAGACTGAATAAATGTGGCTCAGAGAGGGAATGAGGCCATTCCCTGTGCTGTGGGCAGTTTCCTTCAGGGGTGTCCTTCAGTCACTGTTTCGCATTCCACATCTGACAGGGTCCTTCGCCAAGCACTGCTCATCCTATCAGCCACATCACCCACACCCATGCCCCCGAGGGGGCCGACAGGCAAAGGAGACCAGCAGCCGGGAGCGGGCCAGGAGGGGAGCCGCCTGCCCCTAGTGGAGCAGATCCGCAGCCTGGATGTTTCCACGCCCCGGGGGATTTCTCGCTGGGTTTTAGAAAGGGAGGATGTAAAACGGTGACCGCGTGACATGTGTGTGTGGGGACAGTTGTGTACCCTCGTCAGCAGCTGACCTAATGCAGCCTGTTGCAGGTATCACCACGGTGCTGACCATGTCCACCATCATCACGGGCGTGAACGCCTCCATGCCCCGCGTCTCCTACATCAAGGCGGTGGACATCTACCTGTGGGTCAGCTTCGTGTTTGTGTTCCTGTCGGTGCTGGAGTACGCAGCCGTCAACTACCTGACCACCGTGCAGGAGCGCAAGGAGCACAAGCTGCGCGAGAAGGCGAGACAAGCTTCATTCACCTCCTGCGGGAGCCCAGGCTCCTGGTTCCGTGAGAGTGGCGGTGGGGGCCGTGTAGAGCAGGGCATGTCTGTGCAAAATGGGGAAGGATCTATGTTAGACTAGGTTCTAGCTTCTACCACCAAGGATCCCACAAGGCAAAAAGTCTTCAGACCAAGACTAGGGATAGGAAGACTTGGGGTCCCAGGTCCAACTCTGCCGTTTCCGCTGGGCCTCTGTTTCCTCATCTGTAAAAAAGGTGGAGAGAAACCCTCGGCTCGCCTTCCTCCCAGGGTTGTAAGGGTCACGGGAGGTAATGTATGCAAAAGTTGTCCTGGAACTGTGGGGTTCTGGACAGACATAAGGTATCACTATTACTATTGGACATGCTTAGGGAAGGTATCTGCAGGTCCTATGACCAGAGAAGGAGAGAGTTCTAGAATTAAGAACCCCTGTATTTATCTGTACTCTGACCCAGTGAAAACTCAGACACATACAACTTTAGCCTTTAGAATCTTTGGAAATACTATGCTATCTACACCATACTGCACTATCCAATACTAACCTATGGTAGTTATGAGAGAGAATCCAAATGGGGAATTTGGGCAGTGTGTGTGGGCCTTTGATACAGGGAGGGAAAGTCCGTTCCATTCATATTCAGACTCTTCTTATTCACAGTAAAAAATAAAATGCCAACTTGTTACCAAATCATTGGTCACCATTGTGCTAATCAAAATGGGTGTTCAGCTAGAAGTTATAAAAATCATGGGACATGAAAATCCCACATTTATGCACATCTAGGTGGCTGGTAGCTCCTTAACATAAGGGAGCTTTAAATTTTCAGAAAAGAGGATGTGTTGCCTTTCCAAAAACAGTCTTTCAATGCCCACATTATACCTAAATATATTATAGTAAACCTATATATTTCTAAATATTCTACATATATTCTAAATATTTCTACATTGTCTCCAAATAGGCTAGACTGTTTAAGAATTTGTTTTCTAAATTCTATTCCGACCTTTTTCACTTTAGCATTTGAATATTCATTCAATTTTTCAATAATCTGGGGGCGCCTGGGTGGCTCAGTGGGTTGAGGCCTCTGCCTTCGGCTCAGGTCATGATCCCAGGGTCCTGGGATCGAGCCCCACGTTGGGCTCTCTGCTCAGCAGGGAGCCTGCTTCCTCCTTTCTCTCTGCCTGCCTCTCTGCCTACTTGTGATCTTGATCTCTCTGTGTTAAATAAATAAATAAAATCTTTAAAAAATTTTTTTCAATAATCTGCACATTGGTCATTGTCAAGCACTTTTGGATTATATTTAAACACAAATCTTGATTTATAAGCCAATGAACTTTCCTGTCTAGAGCTGTTGGAAAAAATAGCAAGCCTTCACCTGGCAAGTATGGGCCCGTGAATTGTAATCTGGTGCCAGCTGGAAACCCACTCTTTGCTGACTCAGATTGCGAGGGGAAGAGAAACCATTTCCTTCCTCCCAACTCATAATTTCTTAGAAATATATTTTTTAAAGATTTTATCTATTTATTTGACAGAGAGAGATCACAAGTAGGCAGAGAGGCAGGCAGAAAGAGAGAGGAGAAAGCAGGCTCCCTGCAGAGCAGAGAGCCCGATGCGGGGCTCCATCCCAGGACTCTGGGATCATGACCGGAGCTGAAAGCAGAGGCTTTAACCCACTGAGACACCCAGGTGCCCCTTAGAAACATTTTCATACTTGCAGAAGCAGGCATGTCTATAGACTCTGCACTTACACCCAACATTTGTTACCGTTTTGCCATTTTTTTCTGTGAGCTCTTTCTCCACATAAATGTATTTTTGTCCGTGCAGTTGAACCATTTAGAAATGCATTGCCGGGGACACCTGGGTGGCTCAATTGGTTGAGCGGCTGCCTTCGGCTCGGGTCATGATCCTAGAGTCCTGGTATCGAGTCCCGCATCGGCTCCTTACTCAGCAGGAAGCCTGCTTCCTCCTCTCTCTGCCTGCCACTCTGTCTGCCTGTGCTCACTCTTTCTGACAAATATATAAATAAATCTTTAAAAAGAAAAAAAAGAAAGAAAGAAATGCATTGCCGGCACTGGGAACTTTAATGCTTGAATGTAACTCTTTAGAATAAGGACACTCTCCTCCCTGGTCATCTCTTGATTCATGCATAAAGACGTGGAGACCCACAACTGGAATCAGAATGTATGGGTTTCTTATTTTTTTTTTAATATATTTATTTATTTTATTTTTATTTTTTAAAGATTTTATTTATTTATTTGTTAGAGAGAGAGAGAGAGCAAGCACAGGCAGACAGAGGCAGAGGGAGAAGCAGGCTCCCTGCCGAGCAAGGAGCCTGATGTGGGACTCGATCCCAGGACGCTGGGATCATGACCTGAGCCAAAGTCAGCCGCTTAACCAACTGAGTCACCCAGGCGTCCCTAAAATATATTTTAAAAAGATTTTATTTATTTATTTGAGAGAGAGAAAGAGAGAGTGAGCAGGGGGAGGAGCCAAGGGAGAGGAAGAGAAAGAATCTCAAGCAGACTCTGAGCTGAGCGCGGACCCCGATGCAGGGCTCGAACCCACAACCCTGAGATCATGACCTGAGCCAAAATCAAGAGTTAGAGACTCAATAACTGAGTCACCCAGGTGCCCCCAGAAGGCGTGGGTTTAAAGTCCTGACTCTGACACTAGCTGGGTAATCTCAGGAGAATTGTATAGCCTCACTGGGTCTTAATTTTTGCTTCTGCAATTGAGGGCATTTAATCTAAATCAGTATTCTGGGCCCTCACTGCATGGTAGTGCACCTGGGGAGCTTCATTAATTAGCTGAGAGTGAAGCCTCCATGTGGCCATTTTAAAGAGCTCCCCGGTTGATTTTAATATGCAGAGAATCATTGGACTGAGTGATCTCTGGAGATGCTTCTGGTTCTGACTTTCTATGGTTCTGAGTAGACATGGGGCTTCGCTCCGGGCCCAGGCCACTGCCTCAGCCCCTCCACAAGGCCTAACCATGACTGACACCTTCCTTGTGTTTGCTGCCCACAGTTCCCGTGCATGTCCGGAATGCTTCCCTCAAGAACCATGATGCTGGACGGAAGCTACAGTGAGTCTGAGGCCAACAGCCTCGCCGGGTACCCGAGAAGCCATATTCTGACAGAAGAAGAAAGACAAGACAAAATAGTGGTCCACCTGGCTCTGAGCAATGAATCCAGCTCCTCCAGGAAGAAGGGGTTTTTGAAGGGCCACATGGGTCTTCGCATCTTCCAGAACACACACGCCATTGACAAATACTCCAGGCTGATATTTCCTGCCTCCTACATATTTTTCAACTTAATTTATTGGTCAGTGTTTTCCTAGGGGCCCTGAGGCCCTGCCTGGAAAAGGACATAGATATCTACGGGCCTAGCCAGCTGTCTGCACACGGACCTGCTGACCACGCTCCCTTCACCAGACGGAGCCGTAGCTCCGGGGCCACCATGGCAGCGCCCCCTTCCTGAGGGGCCCTCCAGCTGCCCTTCCCCTGACCTCATGGGTTTGCTCCTCATTAATGCTGTGTTCTGTGTCCTAACTCATACCTCTCTGGGACTTCTTCTGTTCTTGTGTGTAAACAGGCTCGTAAGAGCCCCCGCTCCTTTAAAAATGACTCAAATGCCTCCTAGATATTCTGAGACCCTAGTGAAGCCTCAAATTCAGTTGTGAAGGGACAAGGAAGAATAAAGGGCAAGCTTAGAGGCTTTCTGGATAGGAGATGAGAAATAGGATTCAAAAGAGGAAATTTTAAAAAACTGTAACCCCCCCCCAAAAAAAAACAAAAAAAAAAACCCCAAAACTGTAAACCATACGACTAGATTAAGTGCCTACCTAGGAAGGAAAACGTGCTCGGATCCCAGATAGGAAATGAGACCTGGGTGTGAGTCTGGCAACTCTCGTGATTTTGCAATCCATTCAACCATTCATTAAACAGTGAGTACCCACCCTGTGCCCCGTCCTGTGGAAATGAACAAATAGAAGTCTCTTTTCTTAGAGAATTCTCTAAGCCTGCACTCATTCTGTGTATGGCAGAGGGTACTTCCGCCCTTCTCCCTCCCTCAACCCTCACTGATCCCACAGATCCATTCTGTTTGCTGGTGCTTTTACTGCTAGGTCTGTCTAGAAAAGCACCTCCAGTCTCTTAGGAGATCCTCTTGAAGCCAGCTTAATACTTCTCTCCTGGAATCTCCATGCAAGACAAGTCCAGTGCTGGGGAGAGGGCCAGGGACTTGAGAACTGGTGGTAATAGAACTTTCTTGGGAAGGAAGGAGCTATGGGTCTGCTGTGGGAATGTGTTCTGTATTCCATCCTACCTCTCTTTCTGAGCTTCTCCACCAGCAGACAGGTGTCCTTAAAAGTCCCTGTGTCCGAGCCCTACCCCCACCCCTGGAACTCTCTAACCAGAAATGCCCCACACCCTTGAATGGTTTCTCCCTTCCACAAGGTAGTGACTTTCCTCTAATGTAGCTAAGTTCAGATTAGGAAAGCAATCTGATTAATTGAATCTATAGTAAGTCGTGAATGACCATTTCTCTTAACCCTAATTTAGGTGTCTGCTAGTTAACTCAAGTGAACCCCTAATTGGTAGTATTTATGGAAAGATAAAGAACATGGTTTTGAGAAGGGGGCCTTCTCTTTAAGTTTTAGCACTTGGAATCAGAGGGCTGTTCTGGTGTCCAGCTCAGAGGCCTTGCTTAATAAAAGAAGTTGTTCTGCTCTTTTCCTCTACCTACGGCCCCTTCCACCTTCCTGCCCAGGGTCTGGGTGTCTGGTTCTGTGGTCACGAGTGTACAAATGGTGCAGAAAAGAGAGGATAACCCTGCCTTAGGTCAGGTGAACTCTGGCCTGTGGAGTACGCTCCACAGCTCCTGACTCCCAGGGGCAGGGATTTTTTAGTTCCTGAAGATTAGAGCGCAGGTGGGTACCAGAGCCTCCCGAAGTTTCAAGACAGGGGCCCGTAGATGCCTGATCCTCTCCCAGCTCACCACAACTGCCGCCCAGTTGCCCTATGCATCCCAGCTTTTCCACTCTTTGCTCTCAGCAGTCCCCCTACACACCTCCTCTGTTCCCATACCTTGTGTGGTCCTGGTCCCAGACACTTCCTTGCTTCACCACTCCATCGCCCATGTGGAGGGCCAGACTCCCCTCTCTGGCTGCCAGCCCTGATCTGAAGTGTGGCCTGCAGCCCACCAGCCCAGAGCTGGTGTGATCCGGGCAGGGATTTGAGGAGATCAACTTCAGGAGGACGGGCTCTAGGCAGCAGCGTGGCATAAGTTATCTCGGCAGTGGCTAGTTTGGGAGGTTCCCAAGACCACTCTCAGGTTTAATAATTAACTGGGAGGACTCTCAGAACTCAGAAAAGCCATTAAACTCAGGTTATGGTTTAACATGGCGAAAGGATACAGATTAAAATCAGCAAAGGAAAGCAGCCTTTACGGCAGGGTATGGGAGAAACCAAGCAGAGAACTTAAACTTCAACTCTTACCCAGTACAACTGTGCAGTTAGTGCTGCTTTCTCCCATCAGTGATGTGTGACAATATGCACCGAGTACTGCCAACCGGGGGAACATGCCCAGGTCCAGCAAGATATGGACATGGGTCCATCTAACTGCTTGCTTGGCTCACTTTAGTTTCTAGCTAACTGCTTGCCTGACTCGCCTTAGTTTCCAGCCCTTCCAGAGGCTGAGCTGACAACTCTTAGCCTAATGCCTCCAGCATAAATCACATCATTTGTGTAGACTATCTGGTATGGCCCAAGGCTTCCAGCTAAATAAAGACCCTCCTATTAGAGTCTCCTCTAAGGGCTGAGAAATGATCTCCCAGAAGCTGGGGCCATGGCCTGAATATTTTCTTTTGTCAAGGCTGATTGTTCACTGCACAGCAATCTTTGCCAATTGTTTATTGGTGATGTTGATTGCTGTGCTGCTACTATAGATCCATGCACTAACAGCTTAAAGCATCCCAGCACCAGATGTCTGGATCGAGAATAGGAGATAGTCCAGCCGTGGGAGAGGGGACTGGTAGAGAACAGGGTATACAAATACCTACAAGGTAAAAAGGGTTAAGCGCTACCAAAGTGGTTCAAAGTGTAGTGGGAGTTCTGAGGAAAGAAAGAACGATTTCCACTGGGAAGACAGGATCTCGTGGAGAAAACGGCCCTTGAGATGCCCCTTGAAGACTGGAGGTTTCTAGAAGATGAACATGCTAGACATACATGTAGAAAAAGTACATGCTATCCGACTTTTCATTTCAGCTCAGATCATGATCTCAGGGTGGTGAGATGGAGCCCTGCATCAGGCTCTGTGCTCAGCAGGGAGTCTGCTGGAGATTCTTTCTCTCCCTCATCTTCTGCTCCTCCCTGCACCCTCATCCCCCATCCCTGCTCTCTCTCCCCACCTCTCTAAAAAAAAAAAGAAAGAAAGAAAAAGGAAAAATACATTCTAGATCTGTGCTGTCCAATGTGGTAGCCACTAGCCATGTAGCTATTTAAATTTAAAATAAAATTAAAAGTGCAGTTTTTGCTACTGCACTGGCCACGTTTCAAGTGCTCTGTTTGATAGCCAAATGTAGCTAGTGGCTGTTGTATTGGATAGTGCAGACCTATAGAATATTTCCATAAACACAGACAGTTGTCATTAGATAGTGCCATTGTAGATGAAAAGTTTGGCCTGAGCAAAGACATGAGAAAGGCAGGAAAGTTTGGGGTTGCAGAGTACAGGGTTTATGGGACAAGTCATCCCCATTTTTTTTTAAAAGATTTTATTTATTTATCTGTCAGAGAGAGAGAGAGAGCGAGCGAGCACAGGCAGACAGAGTGGTGGGCAGAGGCAGAGGGAGAAGCAAGCTCCCTGGAGAGCTAGGAGCCTGATTCGGGACTCGATCCCAGGACACTGGGACCATGACCTGAGCCGAAGGCAGCCGATTAACCAACTGAGCCACCCAGGTGTCCCAAGTCATCCCCATTTTGACTGGACCCTAGCCTATGGGAAGAGAAAGTGAAAGACTAGCCCTTCCCACAACACTAGATATCATGGCAGCTTCCCCAATGCCAGTGCCAATGAGGACAGCTTCCCTTCCATGGAGTTGTCTGGCCCCAAACCACTGGATTTCTCAGCCTTGTGGACAGATGAAGGATGAAACTATGTAAATAAGGATTATTGGATGGTACAGGGCATCTGGACTTGCTTAGAAATTTTTACTCTCTATAGACTCTCTTAGGCCACAATGGAGATCAAAGAATGATAATTATGTTGTCATTAAATATATTCTATTACTATTGTTGTCTTCTTTAATTTCAACACTACTCTGCTTCTGACAACATTGTCTTCATAAATTGAGGCTCATAGAATATGGTGGCCCATTCACACTTCAAAAAAATTAAGATATATTTTAACTAGCTTACACAATAAACTGGAGTTAATTGTATAGGAAACATATTCATGATCATAATTAGCACTTTCTCATGGGGGACGACGATGCAGTGACACCACTGTATTAGCACTGCCTTATTGCAGTATAAAAGAGTCTGACTCTATATGAGAAAAGGAGAAAATTAAAGGAGGGAAAGTGGAGACAATAGTAGGAGTACAAAAAAGGAACCAAGGAAATGTTGAGAACACGGAATGATTTGAAGCAGGAAGACAGGAGTAAACATAATTGTAATCAGGGAGGCTGTTTACAATTAAAAGTAGACTAAAACTAAAAGAAAGTAGAATGATACTTTATTTCACTGAATCTATGGTACCATCAGTGTGCGATGCACCCATATTTTATGTACTATTAAGAAAAAATGCTACTAAGTAAATTATAGCATGCCAGTGATTATGAGTCCTGATTTTACCAATGTTAAATTGTGAAAGATTATGCATGTTAGAATAAAAGAAATAGGCATTAGATGAAAGCTGGTGATTGGACATATTTCTTTGACACCATGGAGCCAAGAGTTACTAGGCTCTTGTCTTTGGGGTCTTGTGTCCAGGTCACGGATGGGGTGATGGCAGATAAAGAAATTAATGGGGGGGGGCGCCTCGGTGGCTTAGTCAGTTAGGCATCTTCCTTCAGCTAAGGTCATGATCTCTGGGTCTCAGAGCCCAGTGTCGGGTTCCCTGCTCATCGGGGAACCTGCTTCTCCCTCTCCCTCTACTCCTCCCCACTGCTCTCTCTCTCTCAAATAAATAAATAAAATCTTAAAAAAAAAAAAGAAAGAAAGAAATAGGAAACACCTTTCAGGGATTAAGAAGCTTACACTGCAGTGGGTGTGTTTCAAAGGAGGAAGAGATCATAGGCTCTGAGGAATAGATCCTATTTGTGGTCAATTCTGAACAATGGATAGATATAATTTCAACTAGTGGAAAAGGTGGGGAGGGGAAGGTAACATGGCAGAAGGAAAGCTGAGGTGTGTTCAGAAGGCAACGAGCAGATACCCTACCAAATGTACAAAAGTCTCAGGTTCTTATCCTCCTAGTTCCTTGACCCTGGTATCAATGGTCCTTTTAGGTTCATTCCACTTAGAATAAACCTGGGGAAGACGGGGTGCCTGGGTGATGCAGTCGGTTGAGCATCCAATTCTTGGTTTCAGCTGAGGTTGTGATCTCAGTGTTGTGAGACTGGACCCCACTTTGGGCTCTGTGGTCAGCACAGAGTCTGCTGGAGCTTCTCTCCTTGTCCCCCTACCCCTCTCTTTCTTTCTTAAGTAAATATTTTTTTAAAAGCAGATAAAAAGGAATAAACCCAGGGAAGAAATTTGTCTGGTCCATTCTGAGTCACACATGTTGAAGATGATGAGAGCTCTGTGTTTTGTGTAAATTTAGAATGTTAGAACTTTTGACTCCTGGGTGGCTCAGTCGGTCAAGCCTCTGCCTTCGGCTCAGGTCATGATCCCAGGGTCCTGGGACTGAGTCCTGCATCTGGCTCTCTGCTCAGTAGGGAGTCTGCTTCTCCTCTGCCTGCTCTGCCAGCAGCTCTCCCTGCTTGTGTGTGTGCACATGTGCCCTTTCTCTCTGGCAAATAAATAAATAAAATCTTTTAAAAACGGAAGGTTAGAACTTTTCAAAGACATTAGATTTTGGTTCCATCTCTTTGTAAACATCTGTAGAAGGGAGAACTGGGAATTCAAAAAATGGAAAGCTGCATAGTTTAAGGAAACCAATAAAGCAGAAAAAGAATGATAATAATAGTGGAGAAGTCTTCTGTCAGGTTCAGTTATGTATGAGAGCCACAGGCCATGTGCTGACATAACAGAGCCTGGGAAACCAGGGGAAATAGCTATTCCATGGGGAGGGTGAGGAGTTTGGGACTTGCAGACAGGTAGAGATAGATGTGAATGAAAGTTATAAATGTTAGTCTGGGGCTGCAGGGAGGTAAGCATTTGGGATTGCCCTCCTATATGAAACTATCCAAGAAGATGAAACTCCAGGAGCAAAGTAGAAGAGAGGAGGTGTGTAGACAAAACCTTAGGAGTATATATGCAAGGAGAGAAGGAGTGATCAGAGAAGTAAAAGGAGAACAAGAAGACTGTTGTGTTGTGGAAAATGGAAGAAATTTTCAAATGGTGGAGGATTTGGCTGGGGGCGATAATAACCATAACAATTGAGAAGGGTAAAGACTGAACAGCCGTGGCAAGATGAGAGAGTTTCAGTGGGATTAAGCACACACGTAGATGTTAAAGAAGAGGGACCCTTCTCTTACCTGCAAGTGATTTTTGTAACTAGAAGGGGAAATGCTCCAAGGATTATGACTATTTACTATGGAAAGAATATGTTGGACTTGTTTTCTTGGAGGATTTAAAAATAACATCGTGGCTGGTTGAGGGTTGTGGTCTCGGTGATTGGTTCTCCAAACTATTCTATTGGAATTTAAGGGACTGATCTGAAAAAACAGTGTTTATAACCTTGTCACCAGGTCTGTGGACAAGCAACAGTCTTGAGGACTTGTACCATCCTCTGTCCCTGCATGCATGGGGTGGACGCTGCCAGGAGAAAGTGTGGCTACTACCTCTATTGCAGAAGACAGAGCAGATGTTAAAGCAACCTCGTTGTATAAAGGGCCAAGTATTGAGTGCATTGTCTGTGCTTGGCACCATGGTGAGGATGGGATATATGGTTCCCAACATGATTTTCATGTAAACCCTGCAGAGATGGGAAGGATTGCCCCTATTACATACCAACTAATGTGTGCTGCCTTCCATTAATGTATTCAACACATCTAGGTAGATGGACTTTATGTAAAACAATTGTTTCCCATACTATTTTCAGGAAAAAGGCAATTTATTCCCTTGCTTAGATGGATAGAGACGGGTTGGAAAGAGTAGAAGGAAAACCCAAATCTGTTTGAGTTGTGCTGGAACACGTGGGCATAGAGTCATCCCTACACCCAGGTAGAAACTTGGAGTCAACTAGAACACGTGGCTAGCTCTTGAGGCTGGAAGCTGGCCTATGGGACATGCAGCTATTCAGGTGGCCAGGACAAAGCATTATGGGTTTCCACCACCTGTGCTGTTGTAGGAAAGGAAAAAATTTCCCTTGACCCTCTTAGGGTCCCTGGCTGAGTCTGAAAATGAAACGGAAGAAGACAAATTAACAGGAGAAAAGTATACATATTTATCTAATACAAGTCTCATGTGACACCGAACCTTTGTAAAGACATGAAAAAACCCAAAGAAATGGTTAAATCTGAGTGTTTCTGTGCTTGATTTGATGAAGACTGAAGAGTAGTGGGAAGATGTCATAGGACAAAGGGTATTAGGTAAGTGTAATAAATTGAGGAGTGTGGGGGACTTAGCAAGGCCTGTTTCTTCAGATTTCTCTCTGTGTCTCTTCGTCTTTGGAGAAGAGTGCTCCTTTGCTCTGGGTGTGGAGAGGACAGTGTCTCATAATATAACCTGCTTCGGCCGATGGTGGAAAGTCCTTCCTGCATAAACCGCTTCTCAAATTCCTTAATCTTGGAATAGTCAGTAGGCTATATTTGGGGCATTGTGTATCCTGTTTAAAAGGTACAGACCAGGAGAATTTATATCCCCACCAAGAATTTATATCCTTGGAGAGTTCTTCCCCTTTTCCTTCCATTGCCAAAGAGCAGACAGCTCTGGTTGTGGGATTTACACTGGACTGGAAGCAGCTGGAACCCCCATTTCCACCCCCACACCAACCACTAGGAAATGTGACATGAGTCAAAATTGTTCCCACGAGGAAGGCTGCATGTGCTACCCCTCTGAGGGCCGATGCGGTGGCCTGTTTGCACAGAGACCTAAATCCCGTGCTAGGAGGGTCCTATGTCCCAGCCTGTCCAAGCCCCAGAGCTACGGGTGAGCATCTGCACCAGCAGTATAAAAACATTCCCCATTAGCAGATTGGATAAAGCACTCAATCCTCACCCTCAGACCTTC
>RCUC01142363.1:0-91123 GCA_003697995.1 Taxidea taxus jeffersonii | reverse complement strand
ATGGAGCACTGGGTGTGGTGCATAATGAATCTTGAAACATGAAAAAAATAAAATTAAATTAAGATGTTATAAAAAAAAGGGGGGTTAGAAATCTTAGGGGACCGAAAAGTAGCCATAAAACACTGAGTAAGAAGAGAAAGCATCTAATTTTTTTGTATTAGTCCAAAATTTGACAACTCTCACTAATAAACTTTTATACTTCTCAAATTTGTCCAGAACAAATGCTCCAGTAAATATCTTCAAGGTATTTATGAGTATGTATTTGTTCTGTAGTCATGATTAAGCATCTCCTTTGCACTAGGCATTGGTTTTAGGTGTGAATACATGTACCAACGGAAAAAATATCTACATCTTCCCATAGTAGCAATTCATTTAGGTAGTAAATTCAATTATTTGATGAGAGAAGTTCAAATAATGCATGAGGCTTCTGTCTCATATCTTGGGAAACACAGAATCAAACTTCTAGGTTAAAACAGACCTGAGAGAGCATGCGGTTCATAATCCATACAGATGAGAAAAGTGCAAAAAAGCTCAAACACTTTGCTCAAGTGTATGTAGCTGAGTCATTCATGGGTGAGTTTTAATTAGATGACAAGTCTCTTGAGTCTCAGTCTAGGACTTTTTCCACTCTAAAATATTTTTTTGTAGTCTTCAGTAAATAATCACCCTTTCCATCACCTCTGGACACTGAGTTCAAAGAATGACTCAGATCAGACAAGGATAGAAGAGTTGTATCTTGACAGAACACCAAATTAGATACTGGTTGGTAGAGGAAACTTTGTTGTATCCTTAAATCATTTCGTTGACACAACTCCAACCGGGCAGAGAGCCAGCCTTGACTTTGTAGTTCTTGTTATCAGGGTTTCCTCTAGGTAGTGGTATGGGCAAAAGAAAGGAAAAAAATGTGTCTGGTTGCCCAGCACTGCACTATAGAACAGGGACTGGCAAACTTTTTTCCATAAAGATACAGAGAGTGTATATTGTAGGCTTTGTATACTAAACAGTCTGTGTCACATCTATTTAACTCTGCTATTGTAGCATGAAAGCAGCCCTATACTTAGTAAGTAAATAAGTGCATGGCTATGTTCCAATAAAACTTTATTTATGGATACTGAAACATGAATTCCATGTAATATTCACATGTCATGAAAGATTAGCTTTTTGATTTTTTTCAAACATTTAAAAACATAAAAATTCTTAGCTCATGAGCCATACATAAACAGGTAGCGCATTTTAGTTTGTCAATTCCTGCTATTAGAGGAACATACAGATCATCCAACTGCAACACAAAATGTAATAAAAGAAAAAAAACAATTTTGAGTCCAGTTTTGCAATATCCACTAAGACATCGTCCTTTATAAACACAGCTGCCCCTAGACATATTTCTTAAATTCTTTCTGAAAAAAAAAATGTCCAGTCTTTATAATACTATAAACTTCTTAATGAAAGAGGCTCTTTCTTTTCCTTCCTTTGCACCATGAACTAGAAGCTCCATAGCCACTATCTTTGTGATTGAGCATCGCAAGTAGTTTCTATAGTCAAAGCTGTGCTTTTCTTCTGCCTGTCCTTAGCCTAAATGGCACCCTATTATACCAATCAGAAGTGTAACAAAAAGTTTCAGCTCTTTCTAAATCTAAAAGAATGATCTGTGGCAAATACAAAATGCCCTTACAAAGCCAAGCAAAGTAATTTGGAAAAAAATGTAATGAGTTTCAGGTTCATGAAATGTGATATTGACAACACCAGAAATAAATTGCTCCTATTTAACTGCAGTCTAGCTCAGAAGAGATGAGCATAAGCCATGCTCCAACAATGCAGCTGATGCCGGACCCTGAGAGACACAGTCTATTAAGACCAAAGTGCTATTAAGGAGACAGACTTACACTGCAAAGTTGGAAGGGGTGGAAGAGAGGAAGAAAGTGTCAATCTATACATCTCAGGGACTTGACAGCACTTGGCTTCTTATAAATCTGTCTAAGTAAAGTTATTAAGTGGCTGAGAAATGTACCACTGGCAGCCAACCTGGGACAACAATGGAAAATGGATAGCCAATAGACAAAACAGACAAGTAAAAGGACCAGGAAGGATGCTTGCTCACAGATTCTGAGAGGTAATAAACACTGCAAATGGGATTTGGGCTTCATCTCTCAGCACCAAGAAATAGTGGATTCTGAATAGACTACATGGCTGCATTATCACCTGCTATTTCCTAAATATGGCTGGCCAAGAAAATCTGAAATCTATTGGAAAATGGTCTGGAATTGACTAGTTATAATAAATGCTCTGAACAAAGTCAAAATAGAAACACCTCCCCCCCACAAAAAGCACTCAAAGAAAGCTCACTTTACATGAATGCCAAGAAAAAATTAAGAATAATAAAAGCACCACAATGTATGCCTTACTTCCTGATTCCTGAGGCTTTATTATCCAAAAATGAAAATATGACCAATATAATTAAGCAGAAAACTAGGGGCGCTTGGGTGGCTCAGTGGGTTAAAGCTTCTGCCTTCAGCTCAGGTCATGATCCCCGGGTCCTGGGATCGAGCCCCACATCGGGCTCTCTGCTCCACAGGGAGCCTGCTTCCCCCTCCCTCTCTCTCTGCTTCTCTGCCTACTTGTGATCTCTGTCTGTCAAATAAATAAATAAAATCTTAAAAAAAAAAAGAAGAACCTCTTTAAAAAAAAAAAACAGAAAACTAGTCGTTTAGTAATATATAAAATAAGAAACCAGTTTGCTCATTTTACCTCTGCTATCACTTAATCTAAGTTATGCTGAAATATCATAATGAAGCATACATTTAGGAAATCATTTCAAATTTTGCTAAAGTGCCAAATACATGTGCATGTCACCTTATGGGACTAGATCAGTGGAAAAGTTTGCATAAGAATATTTTGTCTACTGAATCTTGTTTTTCAGGACTTATAATAAACTAATAAACAAATAGAAGACATGATAGTAGAATGGTAGGGCAGTGCTGAGTGATACTCAGGAATTCTGGGTTCAAACCCTGACTCTACCACTAACATTTTTAAATGCATAACTTTTAGCAACTCCATTTGCCTCTCTGCTTCTTCATCTGCAAAATGAATAGAAGAAAATTTCTCTAAGAACACTTAAAATTGGCATTCTACAACTCCATATACAGTGAATATTCTTTCCAAATGTTTGAAATGTATATTTTAAAAGTGTAAATAATTCAAAATTTAAAATACCATTTTTATTAAACATAGAAAAATATTGTACTGCATGACTGTGAATCAGTGCCAAGTATCTATAGTTATTTTTATGTTTGAAATCATTAAAAGTCTAGAGTGGATGATATTAAAAAGTACAAGATGGGCCACATGTTATCCCATAAAAGTGTTTTGATTGGCCTGAACTATATAAACCAACAATGTGTTTTAAATTTTTTAATTAATTTTTATCTCTTAAAAATATGAAGACCTCTTGAAAGATAAAGATATCAGTTCCAGAAACATCAAGTCTTTATTCCTACACTGCAACAGTAAGCAAAGACATAGCTGTTCTCCTAAGACAGTAAATGAATTCTTCTATTCATCATCATCCTCACTCCTCCTGTTATCTCCAGATACTACAGCCCAGCGTCAGCTGCCATTTATCATCACAACTACACAGTCACTTTTCTTAAAGTGGAGTTCAGGGGAAAATGAAATATCCATTGGACTCATCTCTCTCTCAAAATTTAAAAGTAAAAGAAAGCTCTACCAAAAGGACCCTGGTATTCAAGAAATGTGGAAGAATATATATACCTTCTGAGAAGTAAAGACTATCACTACTTATATAATCTGCAAATTGAATGATACAGAAACAATTCAACTTAGTCAACTAAGGATACCATTTTGCAATAGTCTCCACCTGCTTCACTCTCATGTATGCTACCTGCTTGGTCCTTGTGTAGACATTTAATTTTTCAGATCTGGTCTGAAGAGAAAGTTATGACAGCCTGGATGAAGAAAACCCAAGGGACAGAAAAGGCACTGAACTTCTCTCATATCTCTCCCCCACAAACCACAGCTGCATTTTATTTCCCAGCATTCTGTATAAATTGTTGGATTTTTAAGTAACAGATAATCCCAAATGTACACACACATGCACATCAGAGGATCATCTCTCCAGTTTCTGTGAATGTTCGTTACAAAGAGATGACTTTTAGCTTCAAGAGGAGGGATTTCTTTGAACTAAATGAGATGCATCCACATAGAGTGCTATGTACTCCTTTTGCTAAATGAGGAAGGAGTGCTGGGATCCCTGTATTTGGACGGAACTAGACAAGAACAATTCTAAGGTCCACAGTGTTAGAAAAGTAAAAAGGAAGGGGGAGAATACATGTATTTCTCATAGCATTTCTGAAAATTTATCCTCAAATTAATATTAAGTGACATAAGAGGGGGAAAATATTTTTAGTCCACCTTACTAAAGGCATAATAATTCTAAAAACTAATCTTCACATATAGTAACAGTTGCCACATCAATCTGATCATGATAAATGTTCTCTATCATAGAAGAACTCTATCATAGAAGAACCCACAGAAGAACTCTAATTTGGAAGATCCAGTATTGGACCTCAGTTTCTATATGTCTTACAATCCCCTTGAGTGATTTTTTTTGCCATTATCCAGTTTTGGTATCCACTGAACTATTTTGTATTTTATCTATTCTCAACAATGAGTCTTATAAATGGTCACATTTTTGTACTAAGTTCCTGGACAATGAATGACACAGACTTTTAAGTAACTTAGTAAGAATTTCCCTTCCAAAGATGTAAGAGGAAGCCTATTCTATGGTCAATGGTAAAAAGAATCATTTGGGATTTATCTTTAAGTATGATTTTTAGGAAGGTTAGTCCTGTGGGATGCTACCTTTATTTCTACTAAATGACCTAATCCTCAACAAAAGTCAAGTGTTACAATAATGATAATAGTAGTAATAGGAATAGTGGCAAAAACAGTAAATTAAAATAATATAGCTCTCCTTCAAGAATTAATATACACAACATACAAACCTGGACAATGCACACATTTCTGTCTTTGTTAATGGTCGCAATTACCCAATGAGGTATATTATTTTTCCCATTTATAGACAAGAAAACTGAGGCTCCAAGAGATTAAATAACTGAGGCTTCAGGAGATTAAAGAACTGAGGCTTCAGGAGATTAAAGAACTTGCAATTTAGCAAGTAAGAGACAGATGAGGTTCAGTTTCTAAGAAGCCCAAACCCATGATCTTATCTGATCCCCTGAACATTTCTGGCTACAAAAGAAATGGACATCTTTACATGCCTAACTTAGTAACAGGAAGTAAGGCAGTAATAGCACTAGGGAAATTCAGGCTCATTCATTTCTATCCCCTCTCTCCCCTCCTTCATCTGTGCTGCCTTAGTGACTGGTTTCTCTATGATGTCAGACAAGTTAACAATCAGTCTGTCATACTCCCTTCTTGAGTGAAAAGTAACCAAAATTGTGAGAACTTTCCTTTTCACTTCATTTTAAAGTGCATTGAACTTAAGTTATTGAACTTTTTTTCCTCACTAGCAATACTGGAAAAATACTAAGTAGCCTAGAAGTACCCAGATGAAAAAAAAAAAAAATCCCCAACCTGTTTTACTACTTTATTTTATCCTCTTCCTTGATTTGTAAGGCATTGCAATTCCATCTGCGATTTGCACTCTCATTTTCACAGCAGATCAATTAAAGATAACTGGACAAATGCTTGATCATATCTGAAAGCCAATTTTAATATTACTTCCTGATGAGACCAGTCTTATCAAAGATACAATCTCTCTCATTTTCCTTTTACTTGTTGTGATTTCCAAGTGTTGTAAATCAACCAAGTGGTACTTAAAATATACACAGAATTCTGTTTATCAGTACTCTATCATGAAAATTAAATAGATAATAAAATAATAAAAGAAAAACTAGAAAAATGAGTCATAGAACTAAAATTCTAGTAACTCTGACATTAAATCAAACATAAATTTAATATTAGACAAAAGCAAGCACATTTACCAAAGGAGTTTGGGTAACTTAAACATCAAAGAAATGTCTTTCAAAGTCTCTAGAAATACCTCAAAAGTAGGAAGAATATCAGCTAGTTTAAGAAAAATTTGTCACCATTTGATACACTTGTATTGCAGATAACTCATGCCTTAACTACTGTCCTGAGAAATAAAAGATTAAGATAAGGAAGTTAGGAATAGCTGTATATAATTAAGATATTCTTTGAAAGGCTATTTATGCATCATCAAGACCCCAAGTACATTTAGAAATATATACAAATTGATGTATCTATCCTGAAGGACAATTTTGCAACGTATTTTTAAAAATCTGTGTATACCTTTTATCTACAATTCCATACTTAGGGCTTTCTTCTGAGGAAATTCTCAGACTGCCTCACATAGATAAAATTCCAGGATGATCATCCTTTTTTATTCAAAATACACTAATGTTCAATGATAGGAGATTGGTGAAATAAATTATGATACATCTTTATAATAGAATACAACAACTAGATTAAAATAATATTGCATAAATATTAATAATATTATGCATTGTAAGTATTAATTAGTTCCATATCACTTAGGTACAGGAAACCTTACATGGTTTTGTTTTTCTAAATCATTCAGGCATTATGTCCCCCACTTACCAATGAGATTAAAAACTTTACTTTAATCATTTGGTGATGGGGCATCTCACTCCGTAACAATGTCTCCAAGGGCTTTAAGGTTGAAAGTGGTGTTCCTCCTTCTGCTGTACCTGGCTGCCCTAGGGTCTGCTCTTTGAAGCCTGTGAACCCTTGATAACCTGGCAGTCTAAGAGGCCAAGCAAAGCCAACACAGAATCAGACTCTACCCTGCCCTCAAGATATGGATTCAGAGTAACCAATGGCAACCTGAAGCCATTCCAGTCCCCACTTAGCAACCTTTGGGCAAGTAGGCCAGTCTCTGAAATCTCCACAGGAACCACCCTTCTCCCTTGTCCACTTATGGGGAAGATCCCTGGACCATATACCATAAGGTCCTGCCCATTTATCTCTTATTGTTCTCCAATGAACTTCTCTGTGCCTGAGGAATTTTTTTTTTTTTTCCTGTAACCAGAAAGTGTCTCTCTCCCAAATAATAGTCTGAACAGCCCAGGAAATTAACACTGTCCTCCCACTGGAAGGCTTCATTCAGCTCATTGGAGATGGTATGTAAATACTCCAGCTCCCTCACCCCTCTGCAGACGGAGATGAGATGATTTTGAGTCAGGTGTTTTGTACCATTTCATAGTTTCCTTACAGGGTTCAGCTCCAAGTGCCCTGTGGATGCAAGCTGAGTAATGAACCCTGTATTAGTCTCCTTCCCTTCCCCTTCACATCTCCTCTATCTTATTATTATTTTCTGTACTTCCCAAATGAATCTCTGACACTCAACTCCTTTTCTCAGTGTCTGCTTCTCAGAAAACCTGAACTAACACAATTTTCTTTTCCGTCTAGATCTGGGCACTTCAGCCACCTCAATTCAAAGAACTAGCCTTTCTCAAAGGATGAAGACAAAGCAAATTCTCCCTGTGATCACAAAATACTATGGTCCCCAAAGATCATCTGATGCAAGAGAGCCCACATTCAGAACACAAAAGGCTCAGCCACATGTTTGGAATGGGAAAGGAAATGTACTTCTCTTTTAACTTATTTTTCTGATTTTTTCTAGCCATAGAGAGAATAATAAAAACAAACATCTTGCCCTATATGGGAAAATTTTTTTCTTCCACAGAGTAATACATCCTATTTTTCTTTTCACTGTATTTACATTTATATACAACATAGACATGAATGGATATGTTAGCCTTTTTATGTGAAACAAATCACTCCACACTTTAGTGGCTTGAAGCCACATTTATTAATTCCCACAATTCTGGTCTGGATTAATTTGTGCACTCAGATATTAGACAGATATGAAAGGACCCATGGGTTGGACCTATTCATGTGTTGGTGGTTGGCAAGTTGTTTCTGAAAGATTTTCTCTAGAATGTATAACTAAGGGTAGAATTATTGAATTGCACCCTATCTGCACCCTCATATTAGGTATTGCTAAAGTGCTTTCTATAGGTTGTACCAATCTATATTTACAATGTGTAGGAGAGCTACTATTTGTTTGTTTTTAAACAAGTAATTTATTTTTCATTTTTATTTTATTTTTATTTTTAATTTATATTTATATTATTACATTTATATTTATTTTTATTTTTGTATTTATTTTTATTTAAATTCAATTAGCCAAGGCTCTTCATATCACATGCTCTCTTTAATGCCCATCACCCAGTTATCCCATCCCCCCACTCACCTCCCTTTCTGCAACCCTCAGTTTGTTTCCCAGAGTCAAGAGTTTCATATGGCTTGTCTCCCTCTCACTATTTTCTCATATGTTCATCAACATTTGAAACAGTCAAACATTTTTACCAGAGTTTAAAAAGTATCTCACTGATGTCTTAATTTCATTTTCCTGTTTTTAGTAAGAATACATATTTTTGCATCTTTACTGGATCTATAGGTTTCCTTTTCTTTAGATTGTCTCTTTATATCTTTTGCCCATTTTACTTTGGGCTTGCCTCTTGCTGAATGCAAGAATATTTATATATTCTGGGTCTTGCTGTTTTGGGGTCCCAAGTATTACACATTTCTTTTCCAGCCTCTGATTTATCCTTTAAATATGTGTGCATGCCCTTTTTCTTGGGGTGGGTGGGAGGGGTCGGGAAGGCTTAAATGTAAACTATTCAATTTGTAATAAATTACCAATTTTTCTTTTTGTTTAGTTTTTGTTTCTTTGTTGTTTTGTATTTATTGAGGTTGGATAA
The DNA here is from genome assembly GCA_003697995.1 of Taxidea taxus jeffersonii. NCBI lineage: Eukaryota > Metazoa > Chordata > Mammalia > Carnivora > Mustelidae > Taxidea > Taxidea taxus. The sequence goes on along the minus strand of RCUC01142363.1, from coordinate 82,271 downwards.
TCTGAGACATTGATTCTTCAAATGTGGGCATAGAGTTTGAGTCATGCTAGCATCAAAAAGATACTTAAAAATGATTCCACAGTGTAACAAACAAAAGAAAATCATCATATTTCCCAATTCTATAATCTAATTGTATTTCTTTTATTTTTCTTTCTGGATGTTATATAATCTTTGAAAATCACTTTTTTCCCCTGGGACAAGGGAGGGATTTGGTTACATTAATGATAAGATAATTTTAAATCAGGGAACTTTTGCTAAGTGAAATAAGTCAGAGAAAGACAAAGACCATGTGGTTTCACTCATATGTGGAATTTAAGAAACAATACAAATGAACAAATAAAGAGAGAGAGAGAGAGAAACAAATGAAAAAAGCAGAATCAAATACAGCAAAGAAACTAGAGGTTGCCAGAGGGGAGGTGAAATAGATAAAGGGGATTAAGAATACACTTATCGTGAGCTCAACTGTTGAATCATTATATTGTACACCTGAAACTAATATAAACTGCATGCAATTATAGTTCAGTAAATAAATCATGAAAATACATTAAAAACTTAAAAAGGGACTGTTCTTTTTCTATAGAATCTAATAAATCAGACCTCTGTACTGACTCAACACTTCAGTTTACAGAGTCAACTACCAAAGCTGGGATGTTGGGATGTTGGTTCTAAAGAGAGATGAATAATTTCTTGCTAAATAACATTTCTAATTACAGAGCTAAGATAATCATCAAATATCATGTGTCAAGATGTGTGCTGATGAGCAGCAACATCAAAACTGAATTCCCTGTCTCGTGGTACCCTGTTACCTGAGTGCAGTAGTGGAAAGGGAAACTTTCCCCTCTCAAAACACCTAGCATTACTCCCAAAAGCAGCATGCAGGAGAAGGAAATTTCTAAAAGAGCAAAGAAAATGTGAGTAAATAAAAAATTCTTTTTATTCCCCTACTCCAAAGCATATGACTATCTTTAATATACCAAAATCTAGGTGAAAATAATGAACATGTAACAGCCTTAAACTGTTCATGCACTTATTTCTTTTTTTTTAAGATTTTATTTATTTATTTTAGAGAGAGAGAGAGAAAAATCACAAGTACACAGAGAGGCAGGCAGAGAAAGAGGGGGAAGGAAGCAGGCACCCTGCTGAGCAGAGAGCTCGATGATGTGGGGCTCAATCCCAGAACCCTGTGATCATGACCTGAACTCAAGGCAGAGGCTTAACCCACTGAGCCACCCAGGTGCCCCCATGCACTTATTTCTACCAGAAAGATATTCCATGAGAAAAATTTGCGTAATAACTTTGGTATAAACTTTAACAAACAATAGATAATAGATACCTATCAACTGATAATTTATATTTACTCTTGTAATGGCTACATGTACAGCTTAACTTTGGTACTGGGCTGGAGATAACTCATGCAGATCTAAGATGCCACACCCGCATCTGAAGGTAAGTCCTCTTCTTTTCCATGTTGAGAGCACACTGTGAACAGATGACACATATGAAAATAGTCCAAGACCCCAAAAGAAAACTAGCAATTGAGCAACAAAACTGAAGGAAAAAATACAACCTATTTATTATGGGATGTTGGTTCTTGTGATGATGGGAGGCAACAGTTAGGATTAGAAATTATACAAAATGGAAAAGGCCTTTTTCAAGTTGTGCTTATTTAATCATGTCTCAAAGTTTTATTAAACACCTACCACATGGTAGATATTGCTCTCATACTCATGGTTCTTAAAGTTCATTTGGGATATGGACAGCAAACATTAAAAAAAAAACTGTATAATAAGACAGTAAAATGTGTTATACGGGAAATGAAGCCAAATAAGAAGGGTGGTTAGTGCTAAAATAAGAGTGGAAGTTGGGACGATAACTTAAATAGGAAAAGGATTTCTACTCAAATAGAATTTGAGCAGAGACATTTGAAATATCTTTAAGATACTAAATATACTTAAGAGACCGACGCCAGTTGGTACAATATCCCAAGATTCTGTGAGCTATAGTATGACTACCACAGGTAGGTGCTGGTATCAGTGTCAGCTTGCAAAATTTAACTTTAAGGTTTTTTAAATGTGTCACTATACTAACAAACCAAAATAAAACATCTTAAATGGCATATCCTATAGCCATCAACTCTCCCAAAACAGGTTGAAGGCCACTCAAAAGTTCTGATTAATTCTGCATTTGTGGTGTCCACTGAAGAGATAAAAAGGAGAGAGATGAATGGGGTATTGATCTACCCTTCTCCCTCTCCTCATTATAAATTCTCTGAAGGTTCTGTTTGTAAACATAGTAGAAACAAGGAATTAGGAAATGGATATGAGGAATGGGTTCAAAAATATTGATCATTTTAAAGATTTATTTTTTAAAAAAGATTTATTTATTTTGAGAGAGAGAAAGAGAGCATGCACGTACACAGTGGGGAGAGGCAGAGGAATAGGGAGAGAGAAACTTAAGCACACCCCATGCTGAGTCCAGAGCTCAAAGTGGGGCTCCATCTCATGACCCTGAGATCGTGACCTGGGCTGAAACCAAGAGTCAGACCCTTAACCAACCGTGCCAACCAGGAGGCCCTTTACAGATTTCGTGAGATGAGGTGTATGCTTACGACAAACTTGGACATCTTGCCTTCCTACTGAGAAAAAAAAAAAATGTTTCCATTTGATTCTTGAAAGATAAGTCGAAATTTACCAAGTGAGGCGGAAGGCAGAGAATTTACTAAGTGAGGTAGGAAGCAGAGAAATGCTTGTCACTAAGTATTTAAGCAAAGCAAACCAAATACACAGCGGCAAGCATCTACGAATGTCAGGAAATTTTTAAAGAGCAGCAAATTGTCCAGCATTGGCAGAGCACTGGATGCCATGGGGAAGATGGCCCAGAGAGGTAGCCAGGAAACATTTCCCATAGGCTCTCTTATGCTATTCTAAGGTATTAGCACCTCTTCTAAAGGCAATGCAAGAACACTAAAAGAAGTCAGAATTTAAGCATACTGAAATACTAGAAATGTTGGTGGTTTTCATAGACAATAACAAAGAGAAGAGAACATATTATTTGAAAGATGACAAGAGGCAGAAAAGTGAGGAAGAAGAAATATTTGAAAAGAAAAAAAAAATCTTCCAAATATTTGCTTTCCCACATTGGATGAATAAAAGCACCTGGCAGAAGTGTTCAGGATGGCAGTATCTTCTCTGGTCTGCAACAGACAATTCCTTATAGCTTATGTTACCTATTATGGTATTTTATACACTAAATGCTTTAAATTATTATTTCTTTATTGAACTAAATTGAGGTATATAATTCAATTATAAAACGGAAGGAGGAAGTGGTAAGGGGAATGAAATATTCATTAGGAAGTATTTCCCATCAACCACTTGTTCATGCTTTGATCAAACAGATCTAATAATTTCTTGTTAAATTCATCAGTTTTCATTAGAAGAGTAATTGTAGCTGATAAAGGTAATGGTTACAGCGTGTTACACAATTAACACAGTGTGAAATGAACTAAAATATGTTCTCTATAGCTTATTTTCTGAAAACACTAGATACTGGGCTTAGGATATATAAATGTAAGATTTTTCCAAACACTCTATCATTTTGTTAAATCAAATCAAGTCTTATTTATATTTCAACTGAAAACTAATGCTAGCATTTAGACATATAAAAACTGATAATGTTTTCACAGGCTACTCAGGGCTAAGGGAACAAAACTTATTTTTTTTTTTAATTTATTTGAGAGAGAGAGAGAGAGAGAATGAGAGAATGAGAAGGATGAGGGTCAGAGGGAGAAGCAGACAGGGAGCCTATTGCAGGACGTGATCCCAAGACTCCAGGATCATGACCTGAGGTGAAGGCAGTTGCTTAACCAACTAAGCCATCCAAGCACCCACGGGAACAAAACTTAATTTTTGTAAATGATCATGATGTCTATAGAAAAGACCAGAGGAAACAGCTTACATCTCTGTTGGTAAATCTGCCTAAGAGCTCATAACCTAAAGTGTGTAATTCAACCATGGAAACTCAGGTTTTCACTTTCTATTTTAGTGTTTTCTCTTCTGTTTGTAAAGTCAATGTGAGCTCATTTGAAAAATATATAAAATAAAGAATAATACTGAGAAGAAAACATAGTAATTATTATTGAAATATGGCTTTAAAGCTTTCTGATGTATTTTGCCATATGCTGTATTATGTTATGCAGTATTACAAATGTTATATTGTCCATTTAAATATATGTATATATATGTGTATGTACATGTATGTTACATCAAGAGTAAAACATCTTTATATTTTATTGTAACTTTTTGCATTCTAATATACTTTACTGATATATAATTTAGATATAGCATAATACACTGATTTTAAATGCACAATTTGATTATTTGGGCAGTATTTACACTGGTCTAAACACCACCACAATCAAGTTACAGATTTTCAACACTTCAAAACTCCCTTTATAACACTATGCTAGTCATTATTCCCACCCAAACTCCAAGCTCTCAGCCACCTGATTTGCATTCAGTCACCAGAGATTTATTTTTGCTAGATTTTCATATAAATGAAATCCTGCAGTATGGACTTTGAGCCTGACTTCTTTTGCACACAATAATACTTGATATTCATCCATCTTGTTGGATAAATCAATCGTCTTTTCCTTTAACTGCTGAAGAGGATTTTGTTGTATGGGTGGAAACAAACGCGTACATTCATTCATCTGCTGAAAACTTTGGCATTGTTTCCTGTTCTGGGCTATTATAAACAAAGCTATAATGAACATATGTTGACATGTCTTTAATATTTTGGGTAAATAATCAGCAGTAGAATTGCCCCAGTTTTATATGTTCATGTTTAACTGTTTTCAAACATGCTAAATTGGTTTTCAAAGAGTTTGAACTATCGCATATTCCTAAAGCCAATATGTTAAGTGTTATAGTCACTTTAAATGCTCACCAAAATTTGGTGTGCTCTGTCCTTTACATTTTAGCCATTCTAGTGCTCACTTCACAGCACATATACATTTTAGCCATTCCAATATAGAGAGAGTGGTATTATGCAGTAGCTTTAATCTGCATATTTTCATATTCACATTTGCATTTTCTCTCCAGGGCACCTGGGTGGCTGAGTCAGTTAACCGTCTACCTTCAGCTCAGGTCATGATCCCAGGATCCTGGGATAAAGCCCCACACTGGGGTCCCAGCTTGGATGGAGTCTACTTCTCCCTTTCCCTCTGCCCCTCCTCCAATTTGTGTACTCACTCGCTCTCTTCTCTCCCCCTCTCTCAAATAAATAAATGAAAAAAATTTTAAATTAAAAATTAAAATTAAAAATATTTTCTCTCAGTAAGTGGCTTCTATTTCACTTTTCTTAATACTGTCTATCAGTAATCAGGTGCTTTTTATTTTAATGGCATACAATTTTACAATGTTCTTAAGAATTGTGCTTGTACCCTGCCTAGAAACTGTTGCCTGCATTTTTTTCCTGTGTATTCTCCTATAAAATTTACAGTTACAGATTTTTTTAAAATTTCATTCTATAATCCATTTTGAGTTAACATTTGTATATAGGGTTAGAGTTCTGATACCTCCCCAAATAAATATAAAGTTATTTCAGGGCCATTTTTAAAAATTAAAAAAAGACTTCTAAATAATATGTGGTCAAAGAAAAAAGAGGTAAAAAGAAATGAGACAACAATCCATGAAAAAATATGATGCAATCTTAAATGCACATTGCTAAGTGAAAGATGCCAACCTGATAAAGTAATATGTTATATGCTTTCCATTATATGCTATTGTGGAAAAAGGAAAACTCTGGAGACATAAAAAGATCAGTGTCTTAATGTTCACTGGTCTTTTATTCTGTAGTTTGTAATCTGCTATTAATCCAATTTAGTGAAATTTTAATTCGGGACACTGTATTTTTCCTCTCTAGAAGTTCCATTTACTTCTCTTTTATATCTTCCTTTTTTAAAAAAAAAATTTTTTTAAAGATTTTACTTATTTACTTCACAGACAGAGATCACAAGCAGGCAGAGAGGCAGGCGGAGAGAGAGGAAAGGAAGCAGGCTCCCTGCTGAGCAGAGAGCCCAATGCGGGGCTCGATCCCAGGACCCTGGGATCATGACCTGAGCTGAAGGCAGAGGCTTTAACCCACTGAGCCATCCAGGCGCCCCCCTTTTTTATAAATTTTATGCATCCTATGCATAACAGCTTTTTAATATTTTTGTCTAACAAATTCCATCATCTTAATAATTAACAATTTCAACTGCTTCTACTAATTTTTGTCTTGATTTTGCATTATATTTCTTTCTTTACATACTTATTTTTATTTGGAAACCTCCTTGTCCCCTTAAATCAGCAAGACTCATAGATTCTGTGTGAATTTTCCTTTCTTGTGCTGCCACCCAGAAAGTGCCTCCAGACAGCAAGTCTGGTCGAATGGAAGGTCCAACATATTTCTCTTCTCTCAGGGAATCTCAGTTCTATGCTGCCTGGTGTTTGAAAACAGTGGCTTGGTTTTGTTTCTATTTTTTCTACATTTTTCTGTTGAGAGGGTAATTGTATACTAGTTATTCTCTTATGGCCAGAAGCAAAAGTACATATTTCTTTCTTTATTCAATTCAATATTAAATGTATTTTTTATATTATATGAGTTAGGAATTGAACTTGGCTACAAATAACAGAAAACCTAAGCTACAATGATTTAACCATGAAAGGATTCTTTTATAGCAGGCAGAAGATACAAATAGACATTTTTACAAAGAAGACAAACATATGGTCAACCAACACATGAAAAGATGCTCAACATCACTCATTACCAGGGAAATGCAAATCAAAACTACACTGAGATATCACCTCACACCTCTCAGAATGGCTAAAATCTGAAACACAAGAAACAACAATTGTTGGCGAGGATGTGATGAAAAAGGAACACTCTTGCACTGTTTGTGACAATGCAAACTGGTACAACCGCTGTGAAAAAGAATATTCAGTTTCCTCAAAAGTTAAAAATTGATCTACCTTATTTGTACTACTGGGCATTTACCCCATTTACCCCAAAAATACAAAAACACTAAATCAAAGGTAGGAAGGCATCCCAATGTTATAGCACAAATAGCCAAATTATGGGAGCAGCCTAAGTGCCCATAGATAAATGAATGGATAAGGAAGATGTGGTGTGTATGTATGTGTCTGTGTATATATTATTTAGCTATTAAAAAAATAAAATCTTGGGACGCCTGAGTGGCTCAGTTGGTTAAGCGGCTACCTTCGGTTCAGGTCATGCTCCCAGCGTCCTGGGATCGAGTCCCACATTGGGCTCCTTGCTCGGCAGGGAGCCTGCTTCTCCCTCTGCCTGCCATTCTGTCTGCCTGTGCTCGTTCGCTCTCTCTCCCTCTCTCTCTGACAAATAAATAAATAAAATCTTTTTTAAAAAATTAGAAAAATAAATAAAATCTTGCCATTTGTAACAACATGGATATAATTAGAGAATATAATGCCAAGCAAAAGAAGTTAAAGAAAGACACATACCATAAGATTTCACTCATATATGGAATTAAAGAAAAAAAATGAGCAAAGGAAAGGAAAAAGATAAACCAAGAAACAGACTCTAAACTCTAGAGAACAAATTGATGGTTATCAGAGGGGAGGTGAATGGGGGGGATGGGTGAAATAGGTGATAAGGATTAAGGAGTGTACTTGTTGCAATGAGCACTGGGTAATGTATAGAATTGTTGAATCACTATATTGTGCACCTGAAACTAATATAATATTGTCTGTTAATTATATTGCAATTAAAATTTTAAAAAAGAGCAAGGGTTCTTTTTTCACACAGCTAAAAGATCAGAGACTGGTAAAACAATTCTGTTATCGTGGACCAGACCCACAATACTAACACAAATACAGTCCCCTTAGAAAATAGCACCACCCTCATTATTGCTGTCTTGTGAAGAATGCAAAATGGTTGTTCTACCTTCATCTTTGTATCTGTGTTCCAGGAAATGAAGGGGAAAGACAGATGGTAAGTGCTAACTGAATGTGTTCCCACCTAGAAACTTCTCACATCTCATTGACCAAAATTATCTCACATATCTACCCCTTGGGATAGGGAAAGCTAGGGAGTATAAATTTGTTGAAACCCAGAACACTGCCAGCATTTCCATATCAAACAGAGGGATCTGGAAGCCACATCTCATTAAATATTCTATAACATCTGCAATACCTGGGCTGTATTCTATAGTATAGAAATAATATAATCTTAACTGATTCCCTACTATTCAATATTTAGATGCTACCTCAGGTCTTGGGCCTTTTTTTTTAATTTATTTTAATTCTTTTATTTGTTATTTCTTTGAGAGAGAGAACACACACATCCATGGGAGGTGGGGGTAGGAAGGGCTGAGGGAGAGAGAATCTTAAGCAGCTATACCTCCAGCATGGCGCCTGACATGGGGCTCAAGGTCATGACCTTGAGCCAAAATCAAGAGTCAGTCACTTAACTGACTGAGCCACCTAGGAATTGCCCACAACCCTTTTTTTAATAGGGCAGTAAGTACAGATGATTTATATATAAACTCATTAATTATCAGGAAATGAGAAGCCATAGTGGAAATGAGAGAAAAGATCTAGATTTTCTGGGGTTTTTCCTCACTCCTTGTCTCCTCATGTCAATGAAATAAATTATCTGTCTTTCATAATGATTTCATTTATAAAGGAGTATGATAACCATAAGAATAAAAATTAGTTAACACACTTAATTCTAATCAAGTGAATAACAATATAAAAAAAAATCGTATCACTTTAAAGGCTCCAGGCAATCCAAGAATATAATAAAGTATATTTTCTACATGATATGTGCCAAACTGCACAAACACTAATCATAGAATCAGTGAACCACTGAAGCCAGCATTTCATATATAAGTGGCTTATCAATGCAAGCAGTTACTGACTATCCAAATAAATAGAGATAGCAAACTCACTGGTACTTGTTGAATCTTCAAAGGTTCCATAATCTCTTTCTCGCTGCCTACATTTCTTAGTATTTGTAATGAAAAACTTCAGTGGTGTACAAGTGCATAAAACCCCAGAGACTATAATTCTGCAATGAGAATGACATCTTAAGATCACAAAAAATAGAATGGGAATTAAATAATCAAGCCAATTACAAACTCAGCTTTTCTTATCTGAGGCTCAGAAATCAAAGCCAGTTTAGAAAATTTAGGTATTATTATAAATTTTTCTCTACTCTGCACAGATTTCCTGTAGAAGTCTGAGGGATGAGAAAGTTGCAGCACTGCCTTACAGTGCCTGCTACATCTCCTGGCAGCTGAAATAAAATGAGTCAAAACTTGATGGAAGGACTCCAAAAAGGTTACAGACATGCTATTTGTAATGCTCATAAAATGCTTAAATACAAAAGGAATACGCTGAATTCCACTATACTTCCTCTTGCACATTCAGACTCAGCATTAATGCTTGTTGTAGGCCAAATGGCATCACTTGCATATATTTTGATGTAAGCTCAGAGCCACATCCTTTGGTCTGAGAAAACTACTTCACTTAAAATTGCTAACCATGCACTGAGTATATTTTTTCTTTCACCATCCATGGTGGCTTAGTTTAGCTACTATTCCTGAGTAATACAGTCTATCTTTTTTTTCTTGTTTTCTTTATATTTCCTGCCATTTTTAAAAAATAGTTTCAAAGTGAAAGCATCTGTATGGAAACAGGACATCATCTATTACATATATTTGCAAAGTTATAACCTGTTGTTTTAAGAGATATGGTGGTATTTAATGAGGTTTAGAGATGTGAGGGTTAAACTTTAGCTGAGATGAAGCCCAAAACTGCCTTTTTATTCATTTACTGTAAGAAGGAGATGTTCATGAATCATACTGATTTCATATATGAATCATACTGTTTCATACATGAATCATACTGTTTTCACTGCTCAGGCTGTGAACATGTATGTGTGCACTGACCATCTAATTTAGCATCTGAGAAGTAATTTCTATATCTTATTTAATTGGATAGTTAGGTATTTCCTATTATTAAGTCAATTCCTGCTTTGTAATACCTTTAGTAACTATCTTTAGCATGACACTCATGCCCTCCAAACTGGCCCCTGCTTATTTCTGTAGGCTTAACACTTCTTTTTTCCCAATCAAGTTGCTGTCAGTATAATGGTTCTCTCATGCTTGAGTCTTCGATTGTATTTCATCTTCTTCCTGAAATACTTTATCTTGCCTGCCCAAGCCTTGTGAAGACCTACTTGTCTTTTTGTGTTCTGGTGAAGTTTTACCCTTGGAATAAAGCCTTTTTTGATTAGCCTATGGCCCATATCTTGATAGAATGACCATGTCCTTCCTTGTGTTTTGCTTAACAGTTAATAAAATGCCCCTTGAGGGGCACCTGGCTAGCTCAGTCCATTAAACATGTGACTCTTAATCTCAGGGTCATGAGTTCAAGTCCCACAATGGGCACAGAGTTTACTTGAAAAATAATAATAGTAATAGCAATAAAATAAAAAAATATTTTAAAAATAAAAATACAGTACTTTAAAAAATAAATGTCCCCTGAATAAATAAATAAATATGTAAATAAATCATATTTGGGAGATAGCACAAACTTAAAATAAGTCTGCAGTTCTAACTGGATTTTTTTAACGTATATCTCTGCATCTGGTAAATTTTTAATAATTTTTAAAGAATCTGAATATCTTCCATGTGATAGAATGATGATTTGCCTAGTGTAGATTGAAAATAAATATAAGACACGATGCTTATGCCTAAAAAATTCAAAATGTAATTAAGACTAGGCTAAAACATAGTCATTGTTATTGTTCCGAAATATCAACAGTATACTGGGGTTTTAAAATATCTTATTACTAACATCTGAAATAATATATTCCAAAATATTAAAGAAATTTCTGGGTTATAATATCATGCTAATTTTAGTTTTGTTTTTCTCTGTAATTTTCTAATTTTACACATTTCCTTCATTAAACATGGATTATTTTATAAATTAAAAAGATAAAAATACACTGACAAAAAAATGTAAAAGTTAAAAAATCACAATTTTAGCAATGCAGATTTGGAGCTGGAAAACACAATTGATAAATAATATTTGGAAAGGCAATTTGGCAATATATATCAAGGCACATAAAAATTGGATCATACTATTTGACACATAATTCCCCACAAATATACTGAAAGTTGTAAAAACAGAAGAATGTCCATTACAGTTAAAATAATTTAAGAAACAGATGCAAGACAAATACTCCAAAATAAGTGAATGGTTTAGATTATAATATATCATTTTGGTGAATTAACCTGCACTCATTAAAATAATAAAAACTATAGAATCAGAGAAACATTAAACACTTAAAAACATATCATAATATTTATTATAAACTATGGCTATAATAATATAAGGTATATGTTGGTGAAGATGAAAAAATATGTAAAACAAAATATAAAGTTATAGAAAGGTGCTATGTATTCTCTTTTTAAAATTTTTCTTTTAATGTTATGATTTTGTTGTTTTTGTTGTTTAACTGATTACTACAGCAATGACTTTAAGTAGAAAGTGAAGAAAACTATGTAATGCAAATAAATCATTTTCTATTATGTTTTGTATTTTTAAGTTTTAAATTCTTTATACGTGAGCCGTATTCATATTTAATGCATAAATAAATGTCACATATCCAATTTGTACTAAGTTTAATATGATCCTATATCATAATATTGCCATATACATAGTGTTATAATATTTTAAGCATTCCACTTTATTTTATGTTTGTTCTAAGATCACCTATCAGACACTTCATATTTTATGTAACTGACATAATTATCTTCAAATAGAACCACCAAATATTTCACTAGGATATTTTTCATGTTCTCTCTCAAAATCTTACTACATTATCTCCTATACCTTCATCTCATTTCCTGGTTTATTGAATCTCAATCCATTATCAAATTTGGGAGAACTCCATTGTTAAAAATTCACTCATTCCTTATATTGTCTAGGTATTGTTTTGGTTAATCTCTTAAGAAAACTAATTTATAGAAATAAAGAATACTTGTCTGTTTTTGAAGAAAGTGAGAAGAGTCACAGAATCACTCTCAGGAAAGCAGGACCAACCCTGGAAACCTAAGAGATTGAGACCAAGAACCTGGGTGTTCCTCAGTGTCTCTTTGCAGAGCATGTACCCATCTAACACCAGATGGATAAAACTGGACAGGATGGAAGATGAAGAGGAAATTCCCCAGGGGGAGAACTGTTTTCCCCACTCTCACAGAGCAGGTGTAGTGAAAACAGAACAGATCAGAACTTGTTAACAGGACAAGCCAAAAAATTCAGGAATTTGCAAATTGAACAGGTGAAAATTTAACTGGTGATAATTGAAAGCTAATTATCGTCAGCTAGCAATTGGCAACCAGGTGTTCTGAGTCACCTAAAAGGCAAAGCAGGGAGGACTGCAAAGAAATTTGCTTTTGGCACAGATGAGATAAATGAATTTCCTGACTTAAGTTTCAGTACAGGAAAATGATTAGTCTGTTTGTTGCTGCTATGTTTTAGTGCGCCTAGGAGCTAACCAACGATTGCAAAGCTAAGTAATTACGGCTTGTGTGTAAGAACTGCCTTATATTTTTCTAAATTGCCTTTTTCCAGATAAGTAAAGGCAGAAATACAGTAACTGCCAAAGCCACATCTGTTGGCTGTAGGCCATCCTGGGAGCATGGCTTTACTATTTAGCAGTGCTAAATACAAAAAAATCCTAGGAAACAAAGGCTCCAGGCCTATTCATACATTTTATATATTCCTCAGGGGCATTTTTTTAGAAGCTGAAGATTAAAGTTATGTATTCAAAGTCATAAAGCCAGTAAACAGTAAATTTAGACCTTGTACTCAAAAATTCCTGATTCCAAAATCCATGTTTCTTATTATACCATCTTGCTTTTTGAAGGAAAATTTTCCCTTGCTTAAAGCAATAACAGGCTTGGGATGCCTGGGAGTGGAGCTGGATAAGCCCCTAACTCTTGGTTTAGGCTCAGGTCATGATCTCAGGGTCATGAGTTTGAGCCCTGCACCAGGCTCAGTGGGGAGTCAGCTGGAGATTCTCTCTCTCTCCCTCTGCCCCTACCCCTGCTCTCTTGCACACACTCTCCATCTCTCTCAAATAATAAATAAATCTTTTTATTTTAAAAAAAAAAGGCTTTCTTTTCCACATTAACTCCCTGTAACTCCAAATTCCCAAATTACATGCATCCCAAAAATTTTTAATAAAGATTTGTGTTCAAGTATCACATTTATATAGGAAAGCATACACATATTTATATTGTCCAATGAATGTATATTCAATGAATGTTCAGTGAATGCATCCATCTGACTCTGCCCAGCCAAGAAGCAGAGGACTAGTAGCAGCTCAGACTCCTTTGTTCCCCTCTCAGATACTACCTTTCCCCTCAACAGTAATCAGTGTCTGGACCCTAAATCAAGTGATGTTTCTTTCAAGGAACTGAATTTTATACAAATGGAACAATACAATTTGTACACTTTGTTTCAGCCTTCTTTCACTGCACACTATGTTTGTGACATTTGTCCTGGCTTTGCCATTATAAAATAATGTGTTCATATTCATTGCTACATAGTATTCCATTGTATTAATATATCACAACATATTTTATCCATTCTACCTTTGGTGAACGTTGAGGTGGATTCCAGTTTTTGGCTATTACTATTAATGTTGTGAACATTTTCTTTAACAAACATATGCATGTATTTCTGACAGTTACATACCCAGGTATGTTACTCTTGAGTCATAGGTTTTGGCTAGGCTTAGGTTTTCCACTTTACCAAACAGTTCTCCAAAATGGTTGAAAAAATTTACACTTCTACCAGCAATGCATGAGAGTTTCAGTTACTCCATAACCTTGCCAATTCCAAGAATATGTCATTTAGTTTTAGCCATTCTGGGAGGCAGTTGGAGCTGATAGATTTTATTGAGACCTAAAGAGATTAAGCCCCTTTTCATCATATTTTGACCATTTGAATATCCTTTTTTATAATGTACCTGTTTGAGTATTTTGCTCAATTTTCAGTTAGTTTTTCCATTTTTCCCTTATTGACTTATAGAATACCTTATAATATTCTCAATAAGAGCTCCCTTTTTCAATCATAATATTGTAATAATCTTCTTGAACTCTGGATTTCCTTTTTACCATATAACATTGACTTTGGCAAAAAAAATGTTTTAGTTTTATAAAAGTATAATATAGTTTCTTTTGGTAAGAAAAAAAAAGGGTTGTTTTTAAGATTTTATTTATTTATTTGACAGAGAGTGAAAACACAAGTAGGCAGAGAAGCAGGCAGAGGGAGAGGGAGAATCGGGTTCTCCACTGAGCAGTGGAGATTATCCTAGGATTATGCCCTGAGCTGAAGGCAGATATTTAACTAACTGAGCCACCAAAGCACCCTGAAAAAAATTTTTTTTAGTTTTATAAAAGTGTAATATAGCTTTCTTATTTTTAAAACTTAAGTGAGGTACTTTTTTGTATATATTTCATATTCCCTAAGGCTATAAAAGTAGGCTCCTTTATGACCATTTGTCTAAGAGTTTTCTAATTACACCTACATTTTCCATATTACTAATTTCTAACTATACCTACATTACACTAATTACATATTTCTAATTACACCTACATTTTCCATATTAACAGCACAAAAACTGTTCATAATCTCTTACAACTTGGGGGTTTGGGTGGCTCGGTCGGTTAAGCATCCAACTCTTGGTTTCAGCTCAGGTCATGATCTTGGGGTCTTGAGATCAAGCCCTGCATCATGTTCCACACTCAGTGTAGCATCTGCTCCTTCCCCCACTCACCCACTCTCTCTCAAATAAAAATAAATAAATAAGATTTAGAAAGACCTTTATAATCTCTTACCATCTTTAGAAATTCTGTAGAATATCTAATTATCTTTTTTATTACTGATATTGATATTGAAATTTTATAGCTCTTTCCTCTCTCCATTTTCCTTGCTAGAACATTGTTAATTTTATTGCTCATTATAGAGAATTACTGGATTTCTTGAACCTCTCTATTTTACCCCTTATTATTTTATTGATCTTTGCTATGATCTTTATTATTGTCTTCCTTTTTTTTTTTAGGTTAAACTTGCTGTTCTTTTTCTGATGTATTGGGATCAATACTTATTTTTTTACTCTTGTTTTTAATGTATTTATTTAAGGCTATAAATTTCTCTCTTAGCCATCATTTGCTGCATTCTATAAGCTTTGAAATGGTATTTTTTCATGATATTTTAATTAACATCTTTTAAATTTCATTACAATTTATTTCTTTAACCAATAGCTATTTTTAGAAGAGTAATGTTTAACTTACAATTTTTATTTTATCTTTATTTCCCTCTTTATTACAAATTTCTAGCTTAATTTCAATGTCAGAAACCATAATCTATAATATTTCAATTCCTAGAGATTTATTAAAGCTTGCTATAATAAAGCACTATGGGGTCAATTTTTTTTATTAACACATAATGTATTATTTACTTCTGGATACAGGTCTGTGAATCATCAGTCTTACACAATTCACAGCACTCACCATAGCACATACCCTCCCTAATGTCCATAACCCAGCCACCCTATCCCTTCCCCCCAACTCCCCAGTTTGTTTCCTGAGATTAAGAGTCTCTTATGGTTTGTTTCCCTCCTGATCCCATCTTGTTCCTTTTTTTCCGTCCCTATCCCCCACTGCCCCCCACCCTGCTTCTCAAATTCCTCAAATCAGAGAGATCATATGATAATTGTCTTTCTGATTAACTTATTTTGCTCAGCATAATGCCCTCTAGTTCCATCCACATCATTGCATATGGCAAGATTTCATTTCTTTTGATGGCTGCATAGCATTCCATTGTATATATATACCACATCTTCTTTATCCATTCATCTGTTGATGGACATCTAGGTCCTTTCCATAGTTTGGCTATTGTGGACACTGCTGCTATAAACATTCGGGTGCACATGCCCCTCCATATCACTACATTTTTATCTTTAGGGTAAATACCCAGTAGTATGATTGCTGGGTCGTAGGGTAGCTCTATTTTCAACTTTTTGAGGAACCTCCATGCTGTTTTCCAGAGTGGCTGCACCAGCTTGCATTCACTATGGGGTCAATTTTGACAAAATTTTCAGGTGTACTTGAAAAGTCTGTGTATTTTGTAATTGTTGGTTATATAACACACCCACACATTTTTCTGTTTATGTCTGTATATATTTATTTTAATTATATGCTTGTATCTAAGATATATGAGTAAACTTGTCCATTATATAAATTTGTATTATTATAATTATACACTTGCTTATTACATTCTTATATATTCAGCATGCTTATCTTTTATCTGCTTATCTATCATTTATTAAAAGAAATATATTCAAATCTCAGACTACAATTATGAATTTGGTTAGTTCTCTCTTTATATGCTTTGAATATATTTTACTAGGTATATACGAGTAAAGAATAACATATCCTCCTGATATATTAACCTTCTTTTACTCCAAATTATCCCTCTATCTCTAGAATGTATCTTAGTTTAAAAATCTACTTTTTATGATATTATGTAGCTGTACTAAATTGTCTATCTCTAGGATGTGTTTTAGCTTAAAAATCAACTTTTTATAATAGTAGGTAACTGAATTAGCCTTTTTTGATTAGTACTTTTTATAGTTTATTTTATCCTTTCCATGACTTTAAATTTAAGCTACCCCTCTTATAAGCAATACTTAAATAATTTTAATTTTTTTATTTAGCCTGGCAATATTTCTTTTAACTATAGTATTTAGTCCATTTATATTTAATGCAACTATTGATCATTTAATGTTTAAATATTACTATTTCATATATACACAAACACATCTGTATATACCCATGTATAAATGTCACAAGATATTATTGTTACTTTTATCTTTCAATATTTGACTTTACCTACATAGTTACTCTTTCATATCATACATCTTATACAATTTTGTAAAGCCATTGAGGCTTCAGATTGTTTTTGAATTCAGTGTTACTAACTGTTCTTCCTGGGATATTTGGTATGATACCTCAAAGTCTACCAAAGCTAGTAAACTGAAAAGTAATTTATGAACTGCAAGCAGCACCAGGGACTCACTACAGAAAGAAGAACCAGCAGTATCTTGAAAAAATAGAATGCATTTAAATATTGAAAGGATTTTTGGGTGCCTGGGAGGCTCAGTAAGTTAAGCCTCTGCCTTTGGCTCAGGTCATGATCTCAGGGTCCTGGGATAGAGCCCCTCATTGGGCTCTCTGCTCAGCAGGAAGCCTGCTTCCCTGCCTACTTATGGTCTCTCTCTCTGTCAAATAAATAAATAAAAATTTTAAATAAATAAACAAACAAATAAATATTGTAAAGATTTAACAGTCAAGCAGAGGATTTATTTATTTATTTATTTATTTTTAAAGATTTTATTTATTTATTTGAGAGAGTAAGCAAGCAAGAGAGCATAAGCCGGGGGTGGGGGGAGGCAGAGGGAGAGGGAGAAGCAGACCCCCTGAAGGGAGCCCAACATGGAGCTTCATCCCAGGACTCTGAGATCATGTTCTGAACCAAACACAAACACAAACTGAGACACCCAGGCACCCACGCAGAGGCTTTTAAAGTAGAGTTTTGCCTGCAATTAAAATACCTGTTTAATTTCTGACTTAAATTAAAAGATCTCACAAAATAGAATTTATATAAAATTTTTGGACAGAATATTCACTATGAGTTTCTTTAGAATTCATTTTCTATTTTTTAGAACATTTTTCTATTTTAATTTAAAAATACATTTGTACTAATTTTATCCAGCCTCAATGAAAACTGTTGTTTTTCCATTTTAAATTTTCGATTACTTATGAACATGCTTCGGTAGTCTCAGACATACACCTTCAGATAGCATATCATATTGTGTTGATAATGTTGTTTACTTGCCAGTCTTTTGTGCTAGGCTGTAAGCCTATCATAAGAGACAAAACCATGATACATTTCTATATCCTCAACATTTAGTACAATAGGACCTCCATTTTATTCAGCAGTTTTAAAACCTTTATGCATAAAATAAGATGAAAGCAGAGAGGGAGACAAACCACACTAGACTCTTAACTATAGGAACCAAACTGAGGGTTGTTGGAGGGGAGGCGGGGGGGGGTGGGTAACTGAGTGATGGACATTAAGGAAGGCATGTGATGTAATGAACACCAGGTTTTATGTGCAACAGATGAACAACTGAACTCCTCTGAAACTAATGATACACTATATGAATTTAAATATAAAAAAAATTTTTTAAAAGAAAGAAAAACAAAATCTTTACGTAAGGATAATCTTCCTTAAAATACAATATTTTGCTAGATTATCATATATTTTTGAGTAATTTCTTCATTTATTCAAAACTACTTGTTGGGTATTAGGCATAAGTATAGACAATTCCTTTGAGAAGATGCACCACAAAAGGTTGTTGTTATTTTGGGGGTTTTGTTGTTGTTTTAATGGTGGTGATTTGAATATGCTTAACTGTCACTGAGAATAACCCAGCAGAGAAGAAGAAATTGGGAGCAATTTTAAAAGAGTAAGAAAATAATCAATAGCATATAGTTTCTGAGAAGACAGGAGTTACTTTAGACTTAGGAGCACTTGAAGGGCCAGCTGTCCCATTGTATAGGAGGAGAGGATGATGGGTAGAAGAACAATTAAGTTTGGGTATTAGTTCTCTTTTGTCTATTCCTATCTCTTTTGTCTCCATGTAAGATAATATGCTGATACTAAGGAAGTCAAATTTGGAGTGGGGTGGTGGACATTAGAGAATTGAGAAAAGTGGAAAAACTTCAAAATATCAATATAGAGGGTGGGAGGGTTGGCCAGAGAAATAAACTGGAATTGCTGAACAATATGAAAAGTGACCCGAAGTTGAAGGTCATGAATTGATAGAAATAGCTATCTATTTTATTGTTTATTTTCTCTAAAATCTTTGTGCTACATGGGCACATGTACAAATAAAGCAGACAGCTGGGCTTACCCAAAAATGGGATTTTGCCAGAGAGGTATAACAAAAGGAGAGGGAAAAGGGATTTATGATATTAGTGACAGTTTTTTGTTTGTTTTTGTTTTTGTTTTATGCGATAGGCCTTGGGATTTAAACAGAGTATGAGGTGGTAAAGAAAGATGGAAGCTGGTGAACTGGGAAATAGGCAGGGGATGGAAAGAACTGAAATGAACTAAGAATAGGTATCATGAAAATTACTGAACAAGTAAACTAGAAAGAGAGACTTGGGCCAGAAAGTTGCATTCCTGAATTAGCAATTATAGGATGGAGAACTTATGGGACAAGATATGACTATGGAGGTAGGTTGCTGAGTGAAGAGGAAAGGCAGTAACTGAAAATGAAAAGGTCAAGGGACTGACAAGTTAAAGTCATCTACCTTCTATATAGATATAAAACACTTGAGATTATGGCACTCCTGTAGTTCAAAGAGAATGAGCCACTTGGCTTTACTTCTGTACTCTCTAGTGCTTCAGACATTCCTCTGCAGAACACCTAGTATCAAGAGCTTGAAAAAACATTTCAATTAATAAATGATCTTTTGGGTTTTTTTTTTATTATTTTCCCTTGTTTTTCCTGTGATTGTCAAAGTAGACAACTATTCAACAGAGACAGTATCATTTAGGGAAGGTAGCTCCTGAAATGAAACCACAGGTCAAACCACAATTGCATAAATCCAATGAACACCAGTTTGTGTATTTTCACTGTTGAGCCACTACCTCAGGATCAAAATGATAGTGCCTGTCCAGCACCTCTACTGCTATTTCACCCAAAGCTAAAAGTGGTATGAGCAGAAGACCATTATCCTTCACCCCCAAGTATAACCCTGGATCACCTACAGGGGAAAGAAAATGTTCCTGTACCTATAAATCCTCATCCTTACATACGTAATAAAGAGAAGAAACTTCAGAAAGCTTTTGGCCACATGAAAGGGGTTGTGTTAAATGGGTTAAATTTTACATGATTTGCTTCTACGGACATTTATATTCTCGCTATTAAGGAAGCAAAGCAATAGACTAAGGGTACAGTTTGTGAAAAGAGACTAAAACAGCATAAATAGAAACAAGACAAATAACCACTTCTGAATTGCTAGCAGAAGGTGAGGAAAGGTTAAGTACCAAGCAGTTTCCAGGAAAGATTCATAGAACTAATTCAGCTTGTTCTACTTTGGCAGAGGAAAATGCGGGTCTCTGTAGCCACACCAACAGTTTGGGAAGAAGAGTGAGTCTTCTTGCCCTACAGATAGTAGGTCACAGATACGCCAGGTAATGCTGGATTATTTAAGGGTTCATTATCTTCTTCATGAGTTTCCCCTTAGACCTTTTCCTTATTCATGTCCACAGTTTGGTCATTTCACTGCTGATTAGCATATAAACTAAAGAGTTAGAACCTAGGTTAAGTTGAAATTTGTTAGATGCTCTGAGGGAGGGAAAAAAAAAAGGTGGGAGAGTAGTAGCAGGTTCAGGAATGAGGCTCAGCTAGGCCAATTATTTTCTTCCTGCTCCATGTTCCCTTCTTGAAGAAAGTTTCCATTCTCCCTTCTTAGACATCCTGCTCTATACTCCCCCACCCCGGCCTGAGTGGACATGGTCTCATGTGATCTAGTCCCCTGGCCTTAAATGATGGAAGTGAGCGAATAATCGACTCAAGATGATTAGGATTTCTTTCCTGTAACTACAGATTTGAGTTACACAGACATCAGCTATTTTTACTGGTTTTATTTATCAGCTATTTTCAGTCAATATTTTACTATATTGACTGAAGAGACTGCATCCAGTCCAGACTAGGATTTCACATTCACACCTACACAGAGCCAGTCGTTAGACACAGGATAATTGAAACAGGTACATGGGGAGGAGCAGGGCTTAGAAACCATGCAGACCTGGGAGAAGAAAGAGCAGAATGACTGACTTTTCAATTCCTCATTCTTATAGCTCACAATACCTGCCAATAACTGCTAAGTCTAACTTCTTTCCAAAAAATCGTCACTTTATTTCTTTACTTTTTTTTTAAGTACTTGTTTACATTCCAGTTAGTTCCCATACACGTACTATTAGTTTCAGGGATACAAAATAGTGATTCAACACTTCCATACAATACCTGGTGCTCATCCTTAAACCCCATCATTTATTTCACCCATTCCCCACCCCCATCTCCCCCCTGGTAACCACCAGTTTGTTCTCTATAGTTAAGAGTCTGCTTCTTGGGGCGCCTGGGTGGGTCAGTGGGTTAAGCCTCTGCCTTTGGCTCAGGTCATGATCCCCGGGTCCTGGGATTGAGCCCCACATTGGGCTCTCTGCTCAGCAGGGAGCCTGCTTCCTCCTCTCTCTCTGCCTGCCTCTCTGCCTACCTGTGATCTCTGTCTGTCAAATAAATAAATAAAATCTTTAAAAAAAAAAGACATTAAAAAAAAAAAGAGTCTGCTTCTTGGTTTGTCTCTTTTTTCCCCCTCCCTTTGCTCATTTGTTTTGTTTCTTAAATTCCACATGAGTGAAATCATATGGTATTTGTCTTTCTGTGACTTATTTCAGTCAACATACTACTCTCTAGCTCCATTCATGTTATTTCTTTACCCTTTAAATTAGCTGAGTTTTGCTCCTTGAATCTCAAGAAGCTTTGTATATACTTATATATGTATGTATGTGACTGGAGTACTAAGACAACTTGGGGCCCAGTCAGTATTTGTGATAAAAATAAATTACCACCATGTATCAGGAAATGATATTACATCATATATGAACTAAAGAGTCACTAAAGATTTTATTCTATATATTATTATATATATTATATATATATTTTTATTCTATATATATAAAAAGTTGAAAAAGTGTTTTAAGGGAAAGTATCTAATAGCTCTATGAAGGACAAATGAGAGAAAATGTCTGAACATTTGATTAATAATGCTGATATACTCTCAACACAAGGTAGCTTTAGATTTGATTTCATAATCAGCTGCATATTTCACTTTAAGAAAAATTTAAATTATATGATGGAGAGAAATAAAATTTGAAAAACATAAAAGATATAACTGAAGAAATAAAACAAGTCTATCAAGGAAGAGAGACATGAACAGAAAGGAGGCATCTTCACCACTGAGACATCTACCTTCTTTCCTCACCGCAAGCAAGATCACTACTATTTTGATGGCAAAGCAGAGAAAAACTCTGATTTTTGGCTCCAATCATGACTTAATAGCAAAAAAGAAATGTTACCTACAATGATGATACTATTGCAGTATGCCTATCACACCCCAATTTCCATTTTCCAACACCACCATTGCTCAAGTGCCAAGGCCCATAAATCCCATCACTGAGTTGTACAGTCTCTTTCTCACACACACTCATCACTACCACCACCAGGACCAACACCACCACGTGATGCTGAATGCTACCCATCCTAACCATAACAATGTGGCTGATAGGATTTGACTTATGAGGTCCTTGAATAAGATTTCTCAATGATCCTCACTGCCTACAGGATAAAATCTCAATTCTTTAACATGGTATGCAAAGTTCCTTGTGATCTGGCTCCTGCTCACTTCTCCAGCCTCATTCCATGCCAATTCCTTACACTCTGGCCTTGTTCTAATTCATCCCCATTGTCAGAACTCAACATACTCCCATTATGGATACTGCATATTCTACCTGGAGTGTTCCACTGATTCAGCTCACCAGGCCTATTAGCCACCTTTAAAAACTCAATTTAGATTCACTTCCTCTGGAAGCATATATAAATTGCCATTCCCTTCCTCCTCTTAAAGACTGGGCAAGGCATTAATTGCCTATTTATTGTATTTTCTCCTCTACTTGACTGCAACTTCTTCATAAGAGGAACTATGACTGCTTTCCATCCTTCTAGTATCCATTATAATGCCTAGCCCATAATATATACATGTCAGTTTGATAGATATTAATTTAATTAATTTCTGTTTGGTTTTGATAGCTAATACCTTTAACAAACTCACTTTGGGCCTTCTATTCAGTAGGATTAAAATTTAGCTAAAAGCTGACTTCTTTTATTGGATTATTTTTAGATTTAACAACATATATTATTGATATTAATGTCCTTCATGATCCAGCCATTCATCTGAACTTTATTCTAGAACAAACGGTATCTCTGCACAAATGAAATATAAATAGTTTTTAAATGTTAATGATATTTTAATAAGGAAAAACAATTCTATACAGGACAAGAAATCTACCCATTAACTTTATAATTCTAACATTTTAATTAGGAGCAGAAGTAAAAAGACACAGTCTTTCTTATTTTGCCTGGCTTTATTTTGCCCATAGGATGCTGTTACTCTTTCAGAGAGGCAGTTCTGTTTGTATTAGCATATCCTGTCAGGTGTCTAAAACCCAACTCATTACAAAGTTTTGCTAATCTTGGGAAATTCTAGTCCTCATCTTTATTAATAAATGCTCTCCCAGGAAAAAGACTCCCAAATAGAGAAATCCAACATTAAATGCAAAGCAGTGTATTCTGCTCAAGATGGCCTTGAAGATGAAGCCCATTCATGGATTTTAGCATCCATGAAATTGGAGGAATAAACATACCTTGAAAATGGTTTTATTTTCTTTTAGCAAGCAGGATAGTACTTTTTTGCTTTGCTGCTTCTTGAAAGTTTCTGGATCTTCAAATGGCATTAAAAGCTACAGAATGGAAAACAAAAACTGCAAGCAATTGCCCTGCTAATGTGTGCCTCGGATGCAAAGAAGGGAAAGAGTAGAACATCTTCAAATAATTTAATCAGCTTGAAATGAGTGATAAAAATTCGATTATCTACCAGTGCAAATTTTTACAACAAATTGCTATCAGCCACATATGGCCTTGGAACGCACTGGCTATTTTCAAATCATTTTGACTTTCAATAGAAAAAATAATCACAAAGACCTCAAAAAATAATTTTTTGGGTTTGTCAATGCCTAACATATGTAGTTCTATGCACCATTCATCAACTTCAAGTAAATTCTCCTCTTAACATAATTATCCTTTTAGTATAAAACTTAAGCCAAGTTAAAGTAGCATTTTCAAAGTATATTCATGGGATGATAATTAAGGTTTCTCAAAATAAGGAAATATTAAAATAAAGATCTGAATAAACTAGATTCCCAGTTACTAATTGGGAATTATAATCTGTTTCCCAGTTACTAGCAAAACATTGTACTTTTAAATGATGGTCTTTGGGATCCATTGTTTATCTTACTCAGTGTTCTGAGTAAACAAAGAGTTTTCTTTACTGTTGGATATCTTGCAGACCTTATTGGATCAACACGCATTGTTAACCTCCATGAAGGAAATGGTTTTCCATATTCATTTGACCAGAAAATCCTTTCTCTAGAAGTACCACAAGAGACTACTCTTCTGAATCATTTCCCTAATAGAAGCCATATTAAATGTCTTTGACAAAATGGTAATTAAAACCCCACTATCTTCACTGAATTTTGCTTCTGTATTTATTTCACTTAAATTGTATTAAAGTATACTGCAGTGATTCAGGGAGAGCAAATCCTCAACATGATGTCAAGAGACTTCAAAACATATGGCCTGACCAGTTGGCTTAGAAATAAATAATATCACTAATGTTGGAAGAAAATAGAAAATTTTCATGAGGTCCATTCTGACCAGCATTTTCACTGTTTAAATTCATAGTTCTTCTCTTACCCACATCTATTTCCATTTCTTTCCAATCAAGTAGAGGAGTAAATTCCTTCTAGATAATTATTCTCAATCCAACTCTATTTTGGCCCTAGAACTCTAGAACTCTCAATCTTAAATCATTAATTTTATTTTTTTAAGATTTTATTTATTTAAGAGAGAATGAAAGAGAGAGAGCAAGCATGAGAGGGGGAAGATCAGAGGGAGAAGAAGACACCTGGCTGAGCAGGGAGCCTGAAGCAGGACTCGATCCCAGGACTCCAGGATCATGACCTGAACCAAAGGCAGATGTTTAACCAACTGAGCCACCCAGGTACTCCAGAACCTTCTTTAAACATCCCATTTCTTTGGGAATTATTCCAATATAAAATAATGCAAAAATTTCTAACACCGTCTTTTTTTTTAGCCAAGTTTATTTTGCCTTATGAAAGGATAGAAAAGAAAATTTGGAGAATGGAGGAAAATAAAAGAAAAATATCACCCTATTAGCCTACATTCAAATAGGAATATATTAATCATTTTGGTATAGTTTATCCCATTCTTTTTTCAATAGAGGGCTCTTTTATGCAAAGTTGTTAAACATTTTACATAGATTCATCAACATAATCTACTTTTTCACTTATCTTAAGCATTTTCATAACATATTTTCAACATCTGCATAATAGTTCATTAAATAAATATATTATAATCTACATAATGATTTTCCAAGAAGAGATTTAGCTCCCATATTTTTCCATTGAAAATAACACTTCACTAAACTTTGTTCAATATTTAAGATTATTTCCTGAGGACTCATCCTCAGAAAGTAAGAAAGTAAGTCTAAAAATAAGAAGATTTTTAAATCTCGTGATACTTATTGCCAATTGCTTCTGAAAAGGTTTTATTTTTTTTCACATTATTGTGTTTAAAACTTTACTACAGCTTATTTTATTGATCTGAACCAAATATTTGCTGCTACCAAGGCTGTTGAACTTGAGAATAACAGAGCTGACACAAAGCCTTTGAATTTGGCATGAGGTCAATGGAGGCTTCTGAGTAGCTTTCATTTTCCTCTGTTTGACTGGGATGATCACTCTCTTGGTTACAGAACAGGCACCTTGCAGGCTGTTTCCCAGTTACTAACAATACATTGTACTTTTAAATGATGGTCTTTGGGATCCATTGTTTATCTTTGCTGGGCTATATATACAGTGATAGTTTTCTTTTGTAACGTATTTCTAATAGCAAAATTATACATATTTACTGTGAAAAACTGGAAAAAATATAGAAAAGTATAAGGAAAAAATTCTTAATTACTTGTAGTGCTACCAATTAGCAATAATCTCTCTTAACACTCAATAATTCCCTTCTGAATGTATTGAAACACACAATGCCACATCCACCACTGCTAACAGCACATCACAATAACCAGGACCATATAACACAAAAAGCCTACAATTCTGAGTTGTTTAGGTAACGTTCTACTATAGGTCTTTCTCAGGCCATTACACACCCTTTGAAAATATGAATTTAAAAGGATACAGTATTCCACAGTATGGATATACCATAATTTATTTAACAGTTCTTAGACATTTAACCTTTTTTTTCTTTTTCATTTTACATGGTCTTCTTGCATGTTAAAAAATGTAATAAAGGTCCTTGTAGGGGCATCTGGGTGGCTCAGTGGGTTAAGCCTCTGCCTTCAGCTCAGGTCATGATCTCAGGATCCTGGGATCAAGCCCCACATCAGGCTCTCTGCTGGGCGGGGAGCCTGCTTCCCCCTCTCTCTCTGCCTGCCTCTCTCCCTACTTGTGATCTCTCTCTCTCTCTCTGTCAAATAAATAAAATCTAAAAAAAAAGTCCTTGTACATTAATTTTTGTATAGAATCCAGATTATTACCTTAATCCCTAATCCAGATTATTACCTTAGTGAAGAATTTCTGAACCAAAATTTATAAGCATTTCAGTACAGACTTTCAAACTGTACTTCAAAGGGTTTATACCTATCTACTTTCTATGCTCTGTTATAAGGACAGATGGCAAAAATGGAAAGAGTAAAAGATTATTGAAAATTAACATGTATTAACACCCCACTATGAGCATTTGGGGAAGTAATTTATGCTACAAAAAGCAAATATGCAAAAATACTTACAATGAGTCAGAAAAAAATTTTAAAGGAAGCAATAAGAATTTTTTTAATTTTTAAAAATAAAACTAAACCAAGAGATGCTTCCTTATACATATATTTTTGTTTTGTTTTGAAACTCTACAGTATGTAGTACTTTTCCTCCAAGTAATTTTTAATATTCTTTCCTAAAATTATTCTCAAAAAATTTATATAATAATACAAAGGGATCTTGATCTTTGTGAACAAAATTATATTGCTTAATACAATCCATTAAAATAAGCAAAATGAGGATAGCTTCAAAATGTATGAAATACTTCTAACATCTCAAAGATATAATTAATTACAATAATGTATATTTTAATAAGAAAACAATCTCTTTTTTTAGAGAAATTAGTAACAAGGAAACTGCTATTTAAAGAGCAACATTGAATGGTATAATTTGATTGAATCCAAGTTCATTAGCCTGGAAAGTATATTTTCAATATTGCACTAGGTTCTACTGGGTTATAGTAAGCCATCACAGAAGCATGCATTCTGGTGAGACAAGAATGCACAAACAACAGAATCCCACAATATAAAGTCATATGCCAAAAGAAATGGCTCAAATATAAAGGGAAGAAGAAACTGGGTAATGTGCATACATTTTAGTTCAAGATAGTCAATTCAAATTATCCAGGAGTAAAGAATTTTTGAGTACTGTGTTTTATAACTTGGGAAAACATTTCCATGTGTATGTTTACCATTCCCCTCAGAGTAGTCCACATATCAATGTAGCTACTATTCCAGATGACAACATATTACTCCTTTAGGCACTAACATCTTCATTTCTCACTGGGAAAAAATGGATTAAAATAATTAATTGTTGGACAGACTCTAGTAAAGCAAATAGTTGTGATTTTCTTAATCTGTAGATAATTTATAGCAAAAGATAACTTTACTACTACTGTGGGCAATGTATGGTCTATTGCAGAGAGAAGAGAAAGGTGGAATGATATATATTAACTATAGCTTTATGCATTTTAGAAACAGACAGATGCATACTATCATTATATGCCATCCAGATATGTCTGTGTGCATATTCACTATAATGCATATGGACCTACAAAAAGAATGTGTTCTTCCAGGCATCAAGGATATACCCATTTTATATAAAATAACAGCTATCTAAATAATATGAGAATAAAAAAACCACTTAATACCTACACTGAAATTACTGTTGCAAAAGTCCTATGAATGTTCAGATTACAACTTCAACATGGGCAGAAAGATGGATATACTAAATGAATACCACTACTGCTGACAGCCTAGGGGATGTTAATATGATCTAGGATCACAAACATTGATTAAATCCAGGATGTCAGAGTCAAAGCAAACTTAGGCTGCACCATCCAAGTTAGGCATCTAGTCAATGCATAATTGATCTGATAATGGATATGCCTCTTCCTTTCTCACTCTGGCTAAGGATGTCAAACCCAGTATCAGCCCCCAAGCAGGTGGTTTATAATAAAAGTAGCCAGCTGTATAAAAACCCCAGAGCTTGCTCATTCTCACCTGTTAAAATTTGCAGAGGTCAGTTAAGAGTTGATCATGGTTTTGTGTTGTTATTATTGTTTGTTTTGGGGGGTTTTTTGTTTGTTTTCAAATAATGGTAAAATGGAGGATTTATCAGTAATCAATAACCTACCACTTTCAGTGTTTCTCCAATTGAAAATTCTCTTGTCTACTTATTATTTTTGTACTTCCCAACAGCCTATTAAGCAGATTCTTTTAAATATGACTTTAGTGCAAGTTTCTAATCTTGCTCATAACCTAGACAATAAAGGTTTAGGGAAAGGATTAGGCATTACAGCCTAAGATGGTTCTTATATCCTTAACCTACGTAGATTGTCTAAGTGCAGACAATTTTTTTAAAGATTTTATTTATTTATTTGACAGACAGAGATCACAAGTAGGCAGAGAGGCAGAGAGATAGAGAAGGAAGCAGGCTGTCCGCAGAGCAGAGAGCCCGATGCGGGACTCGATCCCAGAACCCTGAGACCATGACCCGAGCAGAAGGCAGTGGCTTTAACCCACTGAGCCACCCAGGCGCCCCTAAGTGCAGACAATTTATGAAAATATCAGTCTGGGGCCAAATGGACAGTAGGCCAAAGACTTTCATGTACAGCTGCACTTTACTTGAAAAGCTATTAAAAACTACTGATGCACAGGTTCTACCTTCAAGATACTCATTTAAGTGATTTGAGGTGGGGTCTGAGTATCCCTATACAATTTTTAAAACTCCCCTATCCAATCTAATAGTAGGTGTTTGAGAACTGCTGGGTTAGACTAAAGGTGCATTTATGAACACAAAACACATAGTGAAAAAAATTATTTATGAATGACTTCAGCTCAAGAACCTTCAGAAGCCTATTTGCTTGCTTCTGTGAACTTAAACAGTATGTGTTGTCATTGACATTGCATTTGTATTCTTAGGTTAAAAGATAACCTGTACTAAAATTAATCAGAACAGTTAGTGTTCATGGACTATCTACTTCATGCAAAGCACCACGTGAGGTTACTCTATAAACTCTATTTACTCAATCCTTATAACCCTCAGAAGTAAGTTTTATTGCATCTATTTCACAGATTAGGAATCTAAGACTCAAGAGAGGTAAAACGATCTATACTAGGTAAAACCAAAAAAGCTTAAAAAGCAAATCCATATAGAACATCTTTCCCAACATCCCTCTCCTTTCCAATTCTAATATTGCAAACAAAAACTGATTTGGCCGTAACTACACATTGTGGACTCAAGTCAACACAGGTCAGTGTGGGAGCTGTTCTTCTCGACTAATTAATATAAAGAATTAAATGCCGACCCAATTGTCTATATTCCAGCTTCAAAAAGACTTCAATAATGGAAGCAAACTTGATGAAAATATCCTCAAAACCTTATATTAACTACTTTCTCTCTCTCTTGGAAGACCTGAATCCAAAATGAGATGCTTCCTGCCTGCTAAAGAGCACTGGAAACAGAAAGATATTTGAAGCTATAAATTTGCTTTGGGGTGATGGTTTACAGGATTTACTTGCACATAAATCACCTCAGAAACAAACTGAATCCCCATGCATTTCCATATAATTTTCAGCTACTAATAAATAGAAAACCTGAGCAAAAACACTCATTTAAAAAAAAAAAAGTGAAAGAACCCAAGACAGTAGAATCCTTTACTATATGTTGATACACAAAATTTGTTCAGATATAAAAATCTTTCCTCCAGGCTAAATGTTTCACTAGCCTAGCTTCAGCTAAAGGGGATGTTTCACCCATAAAATGTCATGCAAATGAGTAGAAGATGAACCTCTTATGAGTAAAGCCCTTAGCACTAAAGTTATCAAATCACTTTTAGAGAGGTTGCATTATCAAGTTATCTCATTCCTGTTCCACAAGAAATAGCTTTTCAGAAATCAGGATCAGGTTCATGTTTATTTTCTTCACAATCTACAATAAAGAACCTCTTATGGTATCATTTTTAATACACTGGTTAGTGAAAAAAAATGTACCAATGAACTCTTTAACTTTAAGTATCAAGTGAAAGAAAAAATTTTCTAGTATTTATGAAAGTTATATTCTTCTATTCATAGCATGCCAGAATTTTTCTAGAAAATTAATGCACCTCAGCATCTTATCTCAAAGCCAAAGAAATGAGCTGGATTCAGGTTCAAGGAAACCATCTGGCACAAAAACACTATAATTCAATCCTTTTATTCATGAATCATTAAGTCATTAATCCAGTAAGAGAAACATTTATTCTTAATAATGTAAATTTCCTCATACTATTATGAAAATGCTTAAGTTAATTTTGTGGGGTGTTTTGTCTTCTTTTCACTTTTCAATTGACTGCACTGACCCCTGTACATGGACTCTGCATTGTACTTCATGAGAAATAACACCGCAGTGGAAAGACTAACAGAAGAGGGGTCAGAAGTCTCATGTTCAACATCCACATTTCTGGAGACCTGTAACTTTTATCCAGTGATGTAACCTAATACCTCAATTTCCTCATCTCTCATATTCTGGTATTAGGGCCAACCTGAGAAGACAACTCTGATAACAAAATAAAGTAACATACAGGAAAGAATTTTAGAAATTGAAAACACTATTTTCCAAAACATGATCCAAAGAAAATTCATCCCATGAAAGAGTCCGTGAAAGAAATGACAATAGTCAAGTGAGTTTTGAAAACGTTATAAGATTTAAAATTTATATTCAAAATTTAAATATTATAAGAACTTCTATAGTCATAGTGAGGAAACTTTTTAGCAAAACCTTTAGCTCCATATTTCCTCAACTAATGTGACCATGCTGTCTTTTGACTGTGAGTGTTTTCCTTTACCTGTGCAGCTACACAGTCTAATTTGTAAGATGATGTAGCATACATTATAAAAAATATCATGAAACTTTTAAATTAGGATTAATCTGGAGCAAAGTTAAATTTCAGTTAAATATATTATTAAAATTGTTTTACATTCACTGATTAGAACAAAGGTGATGCCCAAAATGTAACAACCAAATTTTAAACACATAAAAAACTCTCCAGATGTTTTGATATGTGATTTCCCCCACGTCATCATTATTATGAGTGGTTATAAAATCAATGATTTTCTTCATTTTGTTCAAACAATAATGACCCCCAAATATTTCTTTTAATGGAGAAAATATTAGATCAATTTATTCACTAATCTCTCTAATCTCTCCAACCTTTTTTTTTTTAAATATAATCCCTATAAAAATGAGAGAAAAGCTCTCCCCTCCCACCACTCCAATACATATCCACAGGGAGAAATTTGTCTACTCCTAGCCTTTCCTTCTCCCTCACTATTTCCACTCCTGGGAGCAGAGTGGTAAACCCAACAAGTAATGGGAAGAACCACTGGGCACATTCAGCTCAGCTCCACCTGCTTCTATTTGAGAACAGCTTTGTCTTTTAAGAGCAGGAATTCTTCTCAGCTTACTCAGTGTTTCTTGGGCAGGCTGTCTGTAGGGAAAAATGTACCTCCCTGACTACCAGATACATCAGCCTAATTCTGGGGTGTGAACATCACATGGATTTGGCTCTAACGATAAATCATATCCTTACAGAGAGTCACTATCAAAGAGAGTTGATCTTCTGACCTCCAAATTCATTTTTTAATTTCACAAACTGTAAAAAATTTGAGTAGAAAAAAATTATGCTATTTTAGGAGGCTATCTTATCAACCCCCAACAATCTGTCTCACAAATTCTCATCAAATCCTAAACTAAAAAGAATAAAAGTTATCTACTCGCTGCACAGAACATGCCCAGAAATGAGATACTTTGGAAGAGAAAATCAGCTTCACACTAGTCTGATATTTTCAAGTTAAGTCTTCAAAGACTTAGGACTGATTAGGAAAACTCTTTTAAAAAATCTATAAATCTACATATTTAGTAAGAAGTTCAGGACAGCCCTCTCCCCCACCCAATGTGCCACATTGGCATATGGATTATTTTGAACTGAAGGCAATCCCAGACCCTGGGAACTCAAGAGAAACTTTTGCCCCTCACTTAACTATACAGAAGAATCTCAACTGGAATTCCTTTCCAGAAAAAAGGGTTATTAGTAAAAATAAATTTTATCCGAGTGACCCATCTGTATGGCAGGGCAAGTATCTAATTACCAAACATCTGCTATTCTTCTTATTGTCCTGTGAATTTCATTCCTTTCTTCTGAAGTGCCAGATATCTACCCCCTTCTCCTTAGTTCAGGAGGACATATACACCTTATTTTGCCTGACTGTCTTTGGAATTTCCATGTCTTTGTGGATTCCCTATACATAAGCTATTAAATTCGATTTTCTCCTCTTAATCTGCCTTATGTCTATTTGATTCTGGGGACAGAAATTCTTGCTCCCTGACACTAAATATCTAAATATTGATACAGAGATAAAGAGAGAGAGAAAGAGCTCAGTAAGTTTACTTTTTTCCCTATAGAAATATCTTCAGTCTGAGTACCCCAAAATCTTTTGTTCTTTGTCCTAGAACCAAGGTTGAATGCCTTAATTAAGGTTCCCCATTAGTGTTGTATCTTTCAGGGTATGTTCAGCTTATTTTTATGCTGTTTTCTACTCCCGTGTGTAACAATTACATCTGCTCACCTTTAAGCACCCCGATTGGCTTCCTTCTTTCCCAATCTCATTTCTCTACTTCCCAAATACTCAAAACCTTGTTGCAGGATCCGCTGGAGGGTAAACATATACTAGAATGCCTTCCCATGCTATCTACAGGCAAAATATCTTATTTCTTTGTCTCAGCAAAGCAATATACCTTATATATTATATAATGCTTATCTTATATCATGCATATATTATATATTATATTATACTATACAATGTTATAGTACCAATCATAGGATATAAGTTACTTTTACCCCTCTACAATGTGTCAACTTTTTTTTTTTCTTTTTTTAGAGAAAGAGAGACAGAGGGCATGCATAGGCATGCAAGGAAGGAGGGGAGGAGGGTAAATGCCAAGCAGGCTTGACCCTCAGTGCAGAGCTTGACCTGGGGGTTCAATCTCATGACACTGAGATCATGACTTCACGACCTGAAGAGTTTGACGCTTAACTGACTGGGCTACTCAGGTGCCCCTACAATGTGTCACCTCTTAAAAACATTCATCTTGGTGCTTTTAAAACCTAGTAAGTTGCCTGGAACACTATATATGCTCAATAATTATTTGTTAATTGAAATTTTAAAAATATAACTGCAAAAAGGCGAAACTATGGAGATAGTAAAAATATCAGTGGTTGCCAAGCATTAAAGAAGTGGGATGGATAAATAAGCAGAACATAGATTGTTAAGGCAGTAAAAATACTCTATATGATACCATAATAATAGATATAAATCTTTATAACATTTGCCCAAAACCATAATATGTATAACACCAAGAGTGAATCCTAATGTGGACTAGAGACTTTTGGTGATTATAATTTATCAATATAGGTTCATCAATTGTAACAAATGCACCACTCCAAAAAGGAAGGGATGTTATGTATGTATGGGGACAAGGGAATATGGGAAATTTTCTATACTTTACCTTCAATTTTGCTGTGAACCTTTAATTACTATTAAAGAAAAAGCATTTGTAAAAAAAATTTTATATACAACTGCAATAAAGAGCCTAGTATCTGAATTACTATTTGATCTCTTCAATACCTTTTTGGGTTGTTTTTTTTTTTTTTTTTTTTTTTTTTTGAGAGGGAGAGAAGGCAGGGTTGGGGAGAGGGGGAGAGAGAGAGAAAGAATCTTAAGCAGGCTCTATGCCCAGCACAGAGCCGTACATGGGGCTCGATCTCACAATCCTGAAATCATGACCTCAGTCAAAAATCAAGAGCCAGACACTTAACCAACTGAGCCACCCAGGACCCCATGATCTCTTCAAATACTTCTAATAAAGTGAGGAGTCATTTACATGTAAGAGTCATTACATGTAAGAAAAAATAAATATATATTATATATATATATAAAAATAATATATATTATATATATAAATATATTCTGGGTAAAGCTAAGCAGTGGCTAAAAAATGGAATACTATACCAAAATTACAA
Organism: Taxidea taxus jeffersonii; assembly: GCA_003697995.1. Lineage (NCBI taxonomy): Eukaryota > Metazoa > Chordata > Mammalia > Carnivora > Mustelidae > Taxidea > Taxidea taxus. The sequence goes on along the minus strand of RCUC01142363.1, from coordinate 47,795 downwards.
TACCTTCCCAGTTAAATCTTTGGTATTTCATAAACAAATTACTTTTATGTGATAATCTGTATATTTCTTAAAAAAGATCTTTCCCTGCAATTTATGCACTTAAGGTGAAAAAATACTAAAAAAAATAGTTTATTTGATTGTCATAGCACTCAAGATTTTTATTTTGCACATTATGTCCTAGTAATGCTAAAGCAGACTATGTACAGGTTCCTATTCTAATACAAACGGTAGAGTAAATAGTCACCTCAAGAGAGAAAAAAGATCCTCAAGACACAACCCTAGTTGTGTCAAACCTCTGTCATTGTTAGGGAAAATTTAGCATAAATAATATATTATGGCCCCTTGATTCAGAATAAGGATATAAATAAAATGCAAGTGCATTTTTAAATGCTAGTAATTCAGATACTACTGTATAACATTATGTATCTAGGTCATCACAATTAAATATTTCATGTACCTTATTTGGAATAAGCTGCTTATATCACCTTCTTCAAATACAAACTCAGAGGTTCTCTATAAATGTAGTTTTCAACTTCTTTCAAATTGATTCTGCTTAAGCTTATTTATTAGTATTATTTTTTTAGTATAGTTGACACACATTACATTAGTTCCAGGTGTAAAACTTAATGATTTAACATCTCTATGTCCTATGCTGTGCTCACCACAAATGTAACTACCGTCTGTCCCCATACAATCCTTTTAAACTATCATTGACTATATTCTCTATGCTGTGCCTTTTACTCCCAAGACTTATTTGTTCCTACAGAATTTAATGAAAGCATCAGAACAAATATGATGTGCAAAAGTGATTGAGAAGAAAGCATATTCTACAAGGAACCAAAATCTTCAAAGCCTTTGCTTCTCTGGACCAGTCAACTGGAGCCAGAAATATAATTTCTCAAAAGATATGATGAGGTAACCTTCTGGAGCAGAGGTAATTCATGAAGGATCTGTAACCTGAACCTTATCTGTGGGCAACACTCTGAAAAGCTGGGGCTAAAAGTTTTTTATTGAAGGAGAGTATGAGTAACATATCACAGTACTAACTCTATGGCTGTCTTTAAGGGACAGTGTAAAAATAAAGCCATCAATAAGTTAAAAAAAAGAGATTAAAAAAAAGTACACTATAAAAATGCGAATCAAAAGAAAGGTGGAGTGGCTACATTAATTTTTTGAGGGAACTTAAGATTCCAGAATATTACTAAGACTATAGAAGGGTATTTCATAACAAAAAAATTGTAATTTTTCAGGAAGACACAGCATCCTAAATGTGTATGTACCTAATAATTTAAATTCAAAATACATGCAGCAAAATCAGTGGTAGAAACACTTGTCTCTCTGTAGAGAGACAAAACAGATAAAAGCAAAATTAATAGTTTCAGTCTTCAATACTCTTCTATCAGCAATGGAAATAAGTATAAACAAAATTGGTAAGAATAGATAATACTTAAATAGTATCAACCAATTTGACAGAACTGGCATTACACAACACTAAAACAATAGCAGAACACATATTCTTGTCAAGTACATGTGAATCATATATTAAAATAGATCATGGGACACCTGGGTGGCTCAGTTGGTTAAGCAGCTGCCTTCGGCTCAGGTCATGATCCCAGGGTCCTGGGATCGAGTCCCGCATCGGGCTCCTTGCTCGGCAGGGAGCCTGCTTCTCCCTCTGCCTCTGCCTGCCACTCTGTCTGCCTGTGCTCCCTCTCTCTCTCTCTAACAAATAAATAAAATCTTAAAAAAAAAAAAAAGTTAAAAAATAAAATAAAATAGATCATATGTTGGCTCATAAAATAAATCTCAGTAAATCTATAGAGATTGAAATTATGTAAGGTATATTCTCAGACTGCAATTGGATTAAAGTAAGTATCAGTAACAAAAAGGTGTCTGAAAAATCCACAAATATTTGGAAGTTTAACAACATCTTTCTAAAATATATCATGGGTTCAAAAAAGTAACAAGGAAACCCAGAAAATACATTGAAATAAGGAAAAATGAATTCAAAACACATCAAAATATATAGACATATAGATCAACAGAACAAAATAATGTCTAATAGCAGACCCCATGTATACTTTCAACTAATTCTTGTAAAGTTATTAAAATAATTCAACAGGGAAAAGGTAGTCATTTCAATAAATGTTGCTGGAAAACCTGTATGTTCATTGGGAAAAAATATTTCAACTCTAACCTCACACCACACACAAATGCTAAGTTCAAATGCATCATAGATCAAAACCAAAAAGCTAATACTCTAACACCTCTGGAAAAAAATAAAGAGTAGACAAAGATTTCTTAGGCAAGATACCAAAATTCATAAAAAAAGTAATAAAATAATTCTGGATTCTGCTCTTCTAAAGACACTATTAAGAAAATGAAAAGCAAGCTAAGACTGGGAGACAGCTGCAGTACATATATCTGACAAAGGCTTGTATTCAAGATAAATAACTTCTACAACTTAAACATTTAAAAACAGGCAAATGTCAGAAAACATTTCACAAAAATAAGATAAATAAGTAGCAATAAGCATCTGAAAAGATACCCAAAATCAAGAAGGATCCTGAGGGAAGTGTAAATTGAAATTAAAATCATAATGAGATATTGTAATATACCCATGAGAACTGCCAAGATTAAAAAGTGATAATACCTAGTGTTGGGGAAGACATGGAACAACTACAACTCTTATAGACTATTAGTGGGAATGTAAAATGTATAAAACCACTTCATAAACCAGTTTGTTCTTTTTTCTTAAAGGTAAACACACCTTTATCATACAACCCAGCAATTTTACTCTAAGGTATTTACCTAGGAGAAATGGAAATGTAGGTCCACACAAAGGTGGTTCATATACGTTCAAAGCAGCTTTACTCAAAATAGCTAAAAATCGGAACCAACTGAAATTTCCATCAACAGGTAAATGGACAAGCAACTTGTCCTATCTCTACACGACGGATTACTTGGAAATTTAAAAAAAAAAAAAGAAAACTATTGAATCACAGAACCCACAATTAATGAATCTCAAAATACATAACACAGAACAAAGGAAGCCAGGCAAAAAGAATACACACCGTATGATTCCTTCTATATGAAATTCTAAAATAAGAAAAACTAAATGTCTTGTGAGAGAGGACAGACTAAGTGGTGAGGAATTGACTAAAGGCATGAGGGAATATTTTAGAGTGAACTATATATCTGAAATTATTTCACTTCACTCTGTGTAAATTATACAACAAAATGTGATTTTAAAATCTATATTCATATACAATTTTACATTTATGATTAAGAGCAAGCATCATGATCAAATAAAAGTTTTAGAATTGATAGTTGTCTTTTTTTTTTTAAGATTTTATTTATTTCCTTGACACAGAGAGAGAGAGAGATCACAAGTAGGCAGAGAGGCAGGCAGAGAGAGAGGAGGAAGCAGGGTCCCTGCTGAGCAGAGAGCCCAACGCGGGACTCAATCCCAGGACGCTGGGATCATGACCTGAGCCAAAGGCAGCCGCTTAACCAACTGAGCCACGGGGCACCCATTTTGACAGTTGTCTTAATGTGGATTTTGCAGAAGCATTTCCTGAGACAAAGATTTGAATGAAAGTAGTTTGTACTGGAGGTGATTACAGGAGGCATCAGAGAGGGAGTGAAGAAATGAGGAAGGGAAGGGGAAAAATTCAGTAAAATGTGCTCCATTAAGCAAATTATTACCGAGGGGTTTGGCAAACAAGTTTACATCTCACACATATCAAAGCTTTCCCACCTGAAGATCAGTGGTTGAGGGCTCCTCTGGTCATGGCTGGAAGCCTGTGCCTGGGTCCCTGCAGAACATTATTTCCTGAGCACTTCTTGCCTGCTGTACAGGTAGCATAGCAGGAACCAGTAGACAGAGAGCCTTCTGGAAAAGAAATGCAGGGGCTGGCAGTTGGAAGTTCAACTCATATAAGCTGCAGTGTTGAGGGGAGTAGGGACTTGGGTGGGTGGGACCCTGTCAGTGCCTGCTATATTACTAGAAAAGAACACCCAACAATTCAAAGTACATTGCTGATTCAGAAATTTTAGCCAAATAGATACCAGAGTTAAAGACAACTTTGAATCCTTTGTAGTTTTATTTCCATTTTGTTTTCAAGACCAACATTTTTTTTATAATAAAGACATAAGCTACAGGAACTGGTACCACAAATGTGAAATTCAAGTTTATGCCATTTGAATATGATGGAAAATGGAACTATCAAATTTAGTCATCATCAAATTAAATATACATCACTGTAAAGAGAAGATAAAATAGGAACACAATTTAGCAATATTCTAATTATTCTTTCCTGCAGTGGTCTTCACTTGACAAAGAGCTACATCTTCCCCTATGATCAATCACTAACAGCAATATATTTAGGGATAAATTAAGTATTTAAGACACTTAACTGTTATAACTATCAAACTATTATTATGTAACAGAAAAACACTAAATGTTATCTGAGAATCCTAAGAGAATTTAAATTCCCACATAATGAAGTGGAACAATTAGACTTGTTATTGCTTTGTTTTGTTTTTTAACAACTTGAGGGTATTTAGCATCAACCATTAGAGCCATAACTGTCTATTCAACCTCCACATATATTTAAATTTCTAGAGGAATATGAATTCTACATATTGAATCTCCAGGCACAATACTTTTTAGTCAATTGTCCCACTACAAATAGCCAGTGCACAACGACATATCCAACTACATAATTCATTTTTTCTAGCCATATGAATTATTATAGCATTTCTATTTTGTGATCCTTAGTTTTCAAAGTTTTGACTGCACATTTCTAAAAAGCCTGAGCTCTGGTCTAATGTTAGTACTCACAGATTTTGAAGCTTTTTTGTAGATTAACAGATAATTCCAGTGTCAACACCTGATTTTAAAGTATGTCTCAATTATATTTCCAGACATTTTAGGATGAGGTATGTATTTTACAAATTTAAATTTTTTAGTTGTTCAAATTTTATTTAAAGGTTTAAGATATATTAAAAATGGTCTTTGTTTTCTAGCCACATTAAAAATTAGTTTTAAAGTTGCAGATAGTTAAGTATAAAATAGGTACATTTTTAAAGTAATCCTCCATAACATCTTTCAAAATTTCCTTTTATTGATTGATAACTTTGGCTCTGCCCATCAGATCACAATTTCTTGTCATCCAGTATTGTTGTTCTTGAACTTATTTACTTTAAAAACTCCTTCTTTTTTTTTTTTTTTTAAGATCTTATTTATTTATTAGAGAGAGAGAGAGCGAGAGCGAGCACAGGCAGACAGAGGCAGAGGGAGAAGCAGGCTCCCTGCCGAGCAAGGAGCCCCATGCGGGACTTGATCCCAGGATGCTGGGATCATGACCTGAGCCGAAGGCAGCTGCTTAACCAACTGAGCCACCCAGGCGTCCCTAAAAACTCCTTCTTAAATATGATGAAAAACAGGCTCTCTCTCCCCCTGCAAAAAAGGAATATACAAATAATTTGGGGAGTTTCTTAGCCTCCATAAAAGCCAGCTCTGGAACTCCTGTCTTATTTGCAGACTACATGTAGGTCTGCTTCAATAGGAGTTGGGCATCATGGGTTTAAAATTGAACATGAAGAGATTTACATGTTATACTTTAATATTTACTTATTCCTTCCAATTTACATAAAAGCAATTTTTCTCTCAAATTTTCAACAATGGATTGATATAAAGTCTTCTACTATGTGAAAGAGGTCTTTGTACTCGTTTTAAAAGCAACACCTAAAGAAACTATGCAAATCTCATAATGCTTCTAAGAACAACAAAAGTAACTGTCAGAATGGACTAAAAGCAGATACACAGATTTTAAATTATAAAATCTATTCTTTCCCTTCCATGAGTACCAAAGAAATAGAGCAAACCTGGGGCACCCATGTAGTTCAGTCAGTTAAGCATCTGTCTTAAACTCAGGTCATAATCCCAGGGTCCTAGGATTGAGCCTTGAATCTGGCTCCCTGCTCAGCAGGGAGCCTGCTTCTCCCTCTCCCTCTATCTGCCACTCCCCCAGCTTCTACTCTGTATCCATCAAATAAACAAATCAAATTTATATAAAAAAATAGAACAAACATTAGTTAATAGAGATCAGAAGGTACATGCATATTTGTAACTCCCAGTGAACTGAAAAGTTATAAAACATGTTTGTTTTTATAAAGCATCTGTTTTTATGTGTTACCTGAATACAAAACAAACAAACAAATAAATAAATAAGGCATCATTGACTCCTGCTTCCTTTCTTAGCTCATCTTTTAAGACTCTCTCCAGTGCTCACTCTGCTCCAGCCACTCTAGCTAGTTTGCCTTTGCTTAAAAGAATATCAAATGAGCCCATGATTCAGGTATTTATGGTTGCTTTTCCCTATGTTTCTAGAACATTCCCTAGAATGTTCTTCCCATAAATATCCATATGACTAGCTCCCTCACTTCCTGCAAATGTCACATAGAAGAGCCACTTTTCTAAACCAGCAATAAAAAAAAAATTTAAAAAACAATAAACCTCTGTACCCTCTGTCTGCTTTGTCTTCATAGCACTTACTACACCAGATATAAATTAGGTGACTGCTCTCTTCTCCCACTAGATTCTAAGATACACAGGGCATAGACTCTGTCTATATTGTTCACAGCAGTATTCTTAGAACCTATACCTGCACATGATACATAGTAGGCATTCTATAAATATGTGTCAGAGAATAAGTGTGAAGACTTGTGTGAAAAGTTACACAGATGACTCTGAACCACCACCTCCTGGCCTCCTTCATGTCCCACTCTGGAGGCCCTGGAGCCACTTCTTTGGAAATGTAGGGATTCTTGGGACATATTTGCAAGTCATGACTCTAGTCCAGAAACACTATTTTGCAGATACATTAGTAGGAGCTCCCAGGGAGAATGGGGAAAGTATAACTGGAGTGTGATGAAAGGAGCATTAGACTTGAAGCCTAATGAATTAGGTTCAGCCCTATTCTCACTGCGGGGCATTTCCCGTGGCAGGGCCCCATAAGATAACCTAAACATACTATTCCTTTTAGTGTGCCAGTGAAATCAATTTCTACATTTAGCCATAAACTGTAAAAATGTGAATGAAAAAGGGAGGAAAAAAGAATGATTAAAGGTGTGAGGTGAAGGGTGACTGGGTGGCTCAGTCGGTTAAGCACCTGCCTTTGGCTGAGGTCATGATCCCAGGGCCCTGGGACTGAGCCCAGCAATGGGCTCCCTACTCAACGGGGAGCCTGCTTCTCCCTCTCTCTCTCTGCCTGCTGCTCTCCCAGCTTGTGCACATACACTCTCTGTCAAATAAAATAAATGAAATATTTTTAAAAATAAAGTAAAATAAAAAATTTAAAAAGGTGTGAGTTGAAAACATTATCTTCCACCTATCTCCTTTATGTTTCTTTAATTATTCCTCTAATACAAAACCATTATTTATAAATATTATTTAAATCAATATAAAATTAAGGATTATATTGGATGGAAAACATCATAAAGGTAACAAATCCTCTTTGTTTTAATAAATGCCTTTGTCCTTAATGTAGGTATTTCTATATTAAAACTTCTCCATTTCAGAATCAGTGTACTAACATTGAATCTTTTTCATACTATATATCAAAAAAATGCTATCAAATGAGTGAAATAGTATCTAGCAGATGTTAATTTCAAGTCACATAATCACTGTTGAATAAATGTAATTTTACCTTTCTATAACCTAATTTTTATCTTAAGCCCAAATTCTACCATATGGAGAACACTAAAATCTCATCCAATTGAGGCCAATTTCAATTTATCTAGGGGTTCTCCCAACCTGTTCCCAAGGTTGCATAAAACTCATGGGGCATGTATAATGCCATGGTGTTGGCAGGAGATGGTACCTGATTCCAATTCACTATCAGACCACACTGGCCTCCTCTGAGACACCTATACCATCTGGGCTGCAACAGTCAGGTCTGGGTAGATTGCTCCTGCATACTATACTCCTCTACACCTCAAGGCTTCATGATTACATTGGGTATATAAGAGAAAACTTTCTGCTGTTCTCGTGACACGTTTTTACCCCATTCTGGATGGCCTAGATATTCCATACAGCCATCTCAACTCTGAATCAAGTTTTGCTGCTTCCCCAGATTCCATCCCAAAGCGAGAACCTTCTGCTCTCAGATCCTCAAGCCCGGAGAGCACAAGGCTTTTTCCCAGACACACAGTGACATTCGTAATCTTGCCTTCAATAATAAATTCCTTTTCTTCATAGTGTGAATACAAAGCACCTATTCTGAATGGGGGTCATGAGTGAGAAGGGAACTGGCTCTGTATGACCTTAACTTTCCCCAACAAACTCTATTAGATAAGACATACAATTTGTGCTCTAATGTTCCAAGGCCTCCCTTTTGATATACATAACTCAAGTCAAAAGAAAACAAAGCAACAAACTAATAAACTTTTGGTCAAACCCAGTAGCTCCCACTGAATTTTTTAAAATAAATTTGCAGGAGCAGCAGAGGCCTGAATGTGGGAAACTATAGTGCCTAAGTGGAGGAAAGCCCACATGGCACAGAGAAGTAAAAAATGTGCACTGCATCCCAATGTGCATAGTTGCAATGTCCACAATAGCCAAACTGTGGAAGAAGCTGACATATCCTTCAACATATGAATGTATAAAGAAGATGTGGTTCATAAATATAATGGAATATTACTCAGCCATCAGAAAGGATGAATACCTACCATTTACATCAACATGGATAGGAATGGAGGGAATTATGCTAAGTGAAGTAAGTCAATCAGCGAAAGACAAGTATCATATGGTTTTATTCGTATGTGGAATGTAAGAAATAACACAGAGGATCATAGGGGAAGGGAGGGAAAACTGAATGGGAAAAAATCAGAGAGGGAGACAAACCATGAGAGACACTTGACTGTGGGAAACAAACTGAGGGTTACAGAAGGGAGAGGGTTTGGAGGAGTGCGGTAACCAGGCACTGGGTATTAAAGAGGGCATGTGATGTGACGAGCACTGGGTGTTATACGCAACTAATGCATCACTGAACACTACACCACAAACTAATTATGTACTACATGTTGGCTAACTGACTTTACATATTTAAAAAAAGAAAAAAAAAATGTGTATGGAGGCTTGAAAGCACATACTTAAAAAGGTCCTGCATGAGTAATACCTAACAGGTATCAGAGAAAGAAAAGAGAAAAATCTACAAACTAAAGAAAATAAAGAACTCCATTTGTAAGTGCAACTATTCCCTTAGTTTTTTATAACTGATGTAGAGTAAAATATTATACATATTTTAGACTTAAACACAAGTTTTATTTTAATGATAAATTCAATTTTTCCTTAAGATTTGAGGGAAAATGAAAAGGTAGATATCAGGCTCAGTTAACAATGAAGAGCTCATAAATTATTTATAACATATAAAATTTGAACAGGACTCTAGTTAAACCAATGGAGTATAACTTGCCTTCATACTGTGCTTTCTCTTAAAGAATATATTAATTTTGAACATGAGCAAAACATGAGTAAGAGAAAAAACTGCAACAAGTATAAGTATCCCTGTTAATAGTGAGACAGCTGGGATACAACAGGCAAAAATATTAAGATTACTCTAATTCCTGTTTTGTGTATAAAGCTGGGCCTCTAAACAACTTGAGGAAGTAAAGCAAGAAAATGGCTATAATTTGTTGGTGTGTTTGTTCTAAGAGTAAGATATGGCAAAGGAATAATGAAACATGTCCTAAAAGAGGACTGAGCAATCCTTACAAATTCTCCTATCCACTTAAACTTTATGTAGAAAATATCATCAAGTGTTTTTGTTTTTCCTTTGTGGAAAAAAAAAAAAACCTAATTCAAAGCCCATAATAGCAAAAGGGCAGAAAGAGAAATTATGAAAAGGCAGAGTTGACTGAAAATCTTATTAAAAATACTTATTTTCGAGGAAAAAAAAAAAAACAACTAAAGCCATGTTGCTGACACTTTCCTACACATACAGTAGGATTTCCCTGAAATGAGATTCATATGCAGAGGCTGGGTAATTCAAAATTACATTACAGCACTGTGCATCCCTGACCATCAAATTTCATACTCATCAAGCTCAAAGACACTTCTGGCCCCAAATCAAGAATGATTTCACAAAAAGCGATTTAGGAAACCACACTGGCTACCACAGTAGACTGGCACAGACAAGCCACTACAGAGCTGGTTTCTACCTGAGCCAGGGCCAGGACTGAATCTGCCACAGGACTGCGAGGCACCCTTTAGCTTTTGCTGAAGAAGAACAAGTGGATTAAATGAATTACTCATGTCTTTTCCATATAATATACTCTGACTATGTTCATAGTAAATATGCTAATTTTGCATATATTTGTTTTACAATTTGAAAAACAAAAAAAAATCGGACTCTTAGTATTAACAGTTTAAAAAGTCAGGCTCTGGAGTCCTAGAGATGGGATCAGACTCCTAGATGTATCACGTAGGAGCTGTGCCACTTTAGAGGTGCCTGGGTGGCACAGTCAGCTAAGCCTTTGATTCTTGGTTTCACCTCAGGTCCAGATCTCAGGATGCTGAGATGGAGCCCTATGTGGGGCTCTGGGATCAGCATGGAGTCTGCTTGAGTTTCTCTCTCCCTCTCCCCTTGCTCCTGGAGATCATGCTGTCTCTCTCAAATAAATGAAGCATTTTTAAAAAGGAAAAGGAGGGGTGTCTGGGTGGCTCAGTGGGTTAAGCCTCTGCCTTCAGCTCATCATTTATTTCACCCATTCCCCACCCCCATCTCTCCCCCTGGTAACCACCAGTTTGTTCTCTATAGTTAAGAGTCCGCTTCTTGGGGTGCCTGGGTGGCTCAGTGGGTTAAGCCTCTGCCTTGGACTCCCGTCATGATCCCAGGATCCTGGGATTGGGCCCCACATCAGGCTCTCTCTCATCCAGGAGCCTGCTCCCACCCCACCCCCACCACCCTCTCTGCCTACTTGTGCTCTCTGTCAAATAAATAAATAATTTTTTTAAAAATGAAAAAAGGAAAAGGAAAAGGAAGAAAGGAAGGAAGGAAAAAAGAGCTGAGCCACGAGACAAGTTAATTCGTGTCTCTGGGCATCAGACTTCTCATTCCAACAAGGGCCCTGACTAGAAGCATAAATGAGGGAGCGCATAGACACTTCTCAGCCCAGTAAATGGTTCATCTTTAAGTGTTCAATAACTATTAGCCATTACAAGGGGCCTGGACCCCTTGCTATTTTGGGTGAAGAGAGCAGTAAGGGAAAATAACGTTTGCTTACCTGTCTGCAAAAGTTCACGGGCAGGTTCCGGTTCACACGGTGAATCAGGAAGCGCCTGAACTCTCCTCCCATAGACACTGAATTACAGCAGCCTGTGGAACAATTTCCTCTGAAAGAACCCTCACGCTAGCAGAGCCACTCCTTCACGCCGGGGAAAGGAGAAGGAAGCCGCACCGAAGAGGGCGGGAGAGGCTCACACACAATCTCTCCAGAAAGCCCACGCGGGCTCGGCGGCGAGCCACAAACCGGGAGGAATGCAAAACCTGGATCTTCTCTCTAGGGAGCTAACGTTTGTACCTCATGTTGGGCATTCCAACTTTTAAAGACCTGCCCTGAGAGAGGAGCCTCCAAGATGCCTAACTTCGAAAACCACAAGGCTTGCCTCTGTGAGACCCACAAGGCTGTGCGACTTGAGGAGCGGCTCTTAAAGGGCCTGTGCCCAGCCTCACCTCCTCCGGCGCCCCGCACAGATCCAGACGCGTGAAAAGCACCCAGTTTGTATGTGGGAGAGGCTCATTTGCCAATTTTCAAACACTGGGCTGAGAGGCGGAGATGCTGTCTGGGATGGAGGCTAGCGGGAGCCATCTTTACACTCTCCCTCCGCTTTCTTTTCTTTCTTTCCTTCTTCCTTTCCTTCTTTCCTTCCTTCCTTCTTCTTTCCTTCCTTCCCTTCCTTCCCTCCCTCCCTCCCTTCCTTCCTTCCTTTCTTTCTTTCCTTCTTTCTTTTTTTCTTTCTTTCCTTTCTTCTTATTAAACTCAAAAACAAATGGAGACCAGCCTTAAGAAGTCCCTGAAGACCTCCAGTTATGGAATGAATGAGTCACAGGGATAAAAGGTGCAGCACAGGAAATATTTTCAATGATATTGTACTGCAATAGCGTTGTGTGGTGACTAAGAATAGCTACACTAGCATGACTATAGACTTGTTAGATCACTCCGTGGTACACCTGAAACTAATGGAACATTGTGCATCACCTATATGTCAATTTAAAAAATTCCCTGAACAGACAAAAGTAGTTTAGTCAAACAAAGCTTACTTTGGTTTATTTTGTAATACTAACCTATCCTGAGTCATTTCTTGCTTATACCTCTGAAAAGCATAAAAAAAAAACTTAAACTGCTTCCCAAAATTGATATGAGGTAACCATTAACCAATTCCCTATCATTTAAGAAAATCTGAATACCAATCTGTGAAGAATAAGTGGTCACTGCCTTCTCACTATGTAAGATGCTTTAGAACAGTATATCCCTGAGCCTCACTCCACATTTGGTTTAAGTGCTCCTGGTTTGCCTTCTTTTTGGTGTGCGCATAATAACCTTACTAATTAATACTTCAGTAATTTGTTGTTTTTACTTCTGTTATTTCTCAACTTTTGCCAATTTGAGGCATCAGAAATGGGACCCAAAGAAGACCCTTCAATGACTCCAAGGCCAGTGAGCAAAAAGGTGGTAGTATCCACAGAGAGCATTGAGTTTAGTGTTTCTTGTTCACCTTGGAGTTTGAGGGTAAGTCTCAAATTCATGCTCTGCTCTCTTTGCATTTTGAGCTCTCCGACTGTATTATGCATGACTGTATTTTATTTGTTGAATTTTCTTGATAAGTCACCATAGGTCAGTTCAAAAGTGGGGAGAATACATGATTTGGAATAGCTGTTTTGGAATAGCTATTAAGGAACAAGTCACCTCATATTTTAGACATCTTAGGGAATCTAAAGGGAAAGATAGACTCTACCTAGTCTAAAACACTTTCTTCACCTCTGTCAAAAAATTCCTGCTTCCATAATGTATACCCACTATGAACCAGGATCTTGTACCTTTTTGAAAATTAGGGAACTTTGGATAATTGGGAATAGTAGTGCGGAAACCTTAACTTATGTAACTCTGTCTTAAAGAATGTCCTTGACAAAAGAGGGTGTCAAACCTCTCAGAGAGTGGTGCCTGGGTGGCTCAGTGGGTTAAAGCCTCTGCCTTCGGCTCAGGTCATGATCTCAGGGTCCTGGGATCAAGCCCCGCATCGGGCTCTCTGCTCAGCAGGGAGCCTGCTTCCCCCTCTCTCTCTGCCTGCCTCCCTGCCTACTTGTGATCTCTCTCTGTCTAATAAATAAATAAAATCTTTAAAAAAAAAAAAAAAAGAAAAACCTCTCAGAGAAAATGGAATGCCTTCTTTGATTGGTATCCAGAAGCTTCTAAAAAGATGAAATGAATCCAAAAATAGCTCTAAAAGGATTCTTACACCATGCAAATAAAAATCTTTAGTAATAAAGTTTGGCCATTTGGGCAGGTAACCTTAACTTCTTTGTTCATCTTCTAGAAACACAATTTGGATCCATTTTTTTTAAATAAACTAGTAAGTTTCATTATAGCTAAAATTTTAGAATGAAAACTATAAGGTCTCTATGTCTATCTGTGGGTTTATGTATATCTATGTATATATATTACAGATATGTGATGTTTTTCTACCTCAGATGGTATTGCCAAAATTAATCTGTAAAGAGATCCATTTAATTGGCTTAGAGAAAAATAATAGTTTATATAAAGTATTTCTAAAACTCTATGTACAAAATAACCCAAATGTTTTTCAAGTTCACGTGATTTGAGACAAATTTTGATAGATAAAAGCTAGTTTAAGTTTGTTGATTAAATAAAAACAAGAATGTCTTCAGAATTGTCAACATTAATGTAATGCAAACATACAACTTTTTCTACCTGGGTCTACTAGGTAAATAAGCTCATGCCATCTTTGTATTACAAAATTTGTCAAGAACAAAAAGAACTTAAGATGAGCTATTTGATGTCTAATCCAAACACAATTGTTAAAAGCAAGTAATTTTTAAAAATACAATAAAGGGGGCACCTGGGTGGCTCAGTGGGTTAAGCCTCTGCTATCGGCTCAGGTCATGACCCCAGGGTCCTGGGATGGAGCCCTGCATCAGGCTCTCTGCTCAGCGGGGAGCCTGCTTCCTCCTCTCTCTCTGCCTGCCTCTTTGCCTACTTGTGATCTCTGTCTGTCAAATAAATAAATAAAATAAAATCTTTTAAAAAAAATAAAAATAAAAATTTATGCTAAGTTAAAATAAATAATATTGACTTGATATTCATTATCGAAATTATTTCCAAATAAAAAACATTAAATGTTAAACATAAGTTTATCTTCTTTTGTCTTTTATAATTTTTTTTACAATAAGTAGCTTTTATTTTATTATTTTTTTAAGATTTTATTTATTTATTTGACAGAGAGAGAGATCACAAGTAGGCAGAGGAGCAGGCAGAGAGAGAGGGGGGAAGCGGGCTCCCTGCTGAGCAGAGAGCCTGATGTGGGGCTCGATCCCAGGACTCCCAGGACCCCGAGATCATAACCTGAGCCGAAGGCAGAGGCTTAACCCACTGAGCCACCCAGGTGCCCCTTTTATAAAATTTTTACATAAAGAAGATATTTGGATCTATTAGTAAACATGGTTTGTGTCACATTGAAAAATTTACTATGAGAAAGAATATACTTCAGAAATTATTAAATATATCTATAAATTTACCAGCCCACAATTGCTTCCTAGGAATTAAGGATTCTAAGAGTTAGGAATTAAAATATGTAATAAAACTATTAGAAATAATAAGGGTAAAAGAAAACAACTGTGTATGAAAAGTAGGTAAGGAAAATAGAATGTGGTTTTGATAAGGAAAGGTATGAAGGACATGAGAGGTTCTGGGGAGGGAAGAAGAAAAAAGAAAATAACTTTGTCTTAAAAGAAAATGATTGTTCTAGAATGAAAAAGGGGAGTGGAGAAAAGTTGAATGGATATTAAAAAGTTGTAGAAGGTTTGTGGAAAAGCAATCTTGAGAGAGAAATTTTATGTATGGTCAAGCTAAGATTGGAGTGGATTTATTTTTTAAAAAATTTTAAAGGAGTCTTTTAATATCAGAAGTATACTGGTATAAAATTAGAATTTGGTTTTCTCTCTGTTAAAAGGACAAAATTTTCTTAGATTATTGGTCTGCTCTTAATGAGAAATTTATAAACAAAGATTTTTCTTTAATGTAATCTGCCTGGAAAAGAAAGATTCTGTGTCTTTTCAAAACACTTTCTGTGTTCAATGTTATCTTTATCAGGTTTTTGACTACTTAAACAAACAAAAAGTGAGTCTTCTCTATTAAAAGAGCTAAAAGGTTTTCCTTTGTTTTGTTTTTTTTTTTACAACAAAGTAACTTTCAGTATTTGCCTTGGGATCTTCTGACACTTTGTTTGAATGGATAAGTAAGTATTGTTTCACAGTTACCTGTGATCCTATTTGAACTAATGTCTTTAATCTTTTGACATTTTTAATAAACTTCCCCAATCAATTCTTAATGAAGTCTTTTTGCCCTTGAGTGAACTTGGGATTTTCAAGAGGGTTCCTAGAAGATCTCAAAAGAGTTGCTCTATGTCCTTATAAAAAGAGAAATGTTAATTTCTTTACGCTTATTTGTTAAATTTCATGGGAAATGTTAAATAAAAAGTAATATTTAACTTCTTAGATCATATTTATATGGGAGATTTTGGTAGTTAAAATAAGTAATTCAGAAATTAAATAAAATTCCTAAAATCCTGATGCATTCTGATATAATGTAATCACTTATAATTTTACTTATCGTTTTATAATGTATATCACAGAAATACCCAAATTTTCTCATCAATCACATTTTAATAAGCTCACACCAGATCTTCAACCATGGCCATTTTTAAGTGCTTTATCATTTATATAGTTATTGTTTTACTCTGATCTTTTTGCAAAAGTGTTCCTGCAAAGTATTATATCTTCAAGGAAATTCTTAGAAAAGACTCTGACAAGCACAGGATTCTGATAACTTTAAGATCATAACACTGAAACTGGGTTAGAATTTCTAAAACTCCAACAGAAAACTGATTGATTCATAAAGCTGCTAACCTGAGATGAAGCCAAGTAAGAATTAATTTGATGGAGGTGATTATAATTTTTATGACTTCATTTACAACACTGCTGGTTCTTTAATGCTTTGTTTTCCATATTTAAAGACTGACTAATGGAGAAATAGAAAATCTAACAGGCTAATTACTACTAGTAGGGGATTGAATCAGTAATCAAGATATTCCAAAAACAAAAGTCCAGGACCAGATGGCTTCACTGGTGAATTCCACCAAACATTTAAAGAAGAATTAATACCAATCCTTCAGCAACTCTTTCAAAAACTAGAAGAGAAGAAATACTTCCAAACTCATTTTATGAGGCTACCATTCCCCTGATGCCAAAACCAGGCAAAGATAAAAGAAAATTACAGGCTGGTATACGTGATGAACATAGGTGTAAAATCCTCAACCAAACATTAGCAAACTGAATTCAACAATATATTAAAAAGATTACATACTATGATCAAGTGAGGTTTAATTCCAGGGATGGGAGAATATCTCAACATCTATAAATCAGTCAAAATGATATATGACACTAACAAAATGAAGAATTAAAAATAATATGACCTTCTGAATAAATGCAGAAAAGCTTTTGGTAAAATTCAACTTTTGTTTATGATAAAAACTCTCAACAAAATGGGTATAAGGGGAACATACTACAGCACAATAAAGGCTATATGTGACAGGCCCACAGCTAATACTCAATATTTCCTCTAAGCTCAGGAACAAGATAAGGATGAACATTTGCCTCAATTTTATTCAACACTGGAGGTCCTAGGCAAAAAAAAGAAATAAAGGCATCCAACTTGGAAAGGAAGAAGTAAAACTGTCACTATTTGCAGATGACAATATTATATGTAGAAAACTTTAAAGACTTCACCAAAAAACCGTTAGAGCTAGTAAACAAATTCAGTAAAGTGGAAGGATACAAAATCAATATACAAATATATATATTGCATTTCTATACACTAAGAACAAAATATCAGAAAGCGAAATTAAAAACTACTATGTACAATTATATTTTTAAAATACTTAGGAATAAATTTAACCAAGGAGATAAATATTCTGTACACTGCAGACTATAAGACATTGGATGAGAAAAACTGAAGAAGACTCAAAAAATTGAAAGATATTCCTTTTCATGGATTGGAAGAATTAATATTATTAAAATTTCATATTACCCTAAGCAATCTACAGATTCAACATGATATCTATCAAAATACAAACAGCATTTTTCACAGAACTAGAAAAATAATACTAAAATTTGTGTGGAGCCACAAAATACATTGAGCAGCCAAAGCAATATTGAGGAAGAACAAAGCTGGAGGCATTACACTCAAATATAGTTTGATTTCAAACTATATTACAAAGCTATAATAATCAAAAAATGTTAGCATAAAGACAGACACATAAATAATGGAAGAGAATAGAGAGCCGAAAAATAAACCCACACACGTAAGGTCAATCAATTTACAACAAAGGAGGCAAGAATATACAATGGGGAACATACGGTCTCTTCAATAAATGTTGCTGGGGAAACTAGACAGCTACATGCAAAGGAATGAAACTGGACCACTACTTTTCAACATACACAAAACTTAACTGAAAATGGGTTGAAGACTTGAATATAAGACCTAAAACCATAAAACTCTTAGGAGGAAAGATAGGTGGTAAATTTCTTTGACATTAGTCTTGTGATGATCTTTTTGGATCTGACACAAAAAATAAAGACAACAAAAGCAAAAATAAACATGTGAAACTACATGAAACTAAAAAGCTTCTGTGCAGGAAAGGAAATCATCAACAGAATGAAAAGGCAACTTAGTAAATGGAATAAAATGTTTCCAAATCATATATCTGATAATGGATTAATATCCAAAATATACAAAGAACTCATACAACTCAATAGCAGACAAACAAAAAATCCAATTAAAAAATGGGAAGAAGGGGTACCTGGGTGGCTCAGGGGGTTAAAGCCTCTGCCTTCAGCTCAGGTCATGATCTCAGAGTCCTGGGATCGAGCTCTGTGTCAGGCTCTCTGCTCAGCAGGGAGCCTGCTTCCCCCTCTCTCTGCCTGCCTCTCTGCCTACTTATGATTTCTCTCTCTGTCAAGTAAATAAATAAAATCTTAAAAAAAAAATGGGAAGAATATCTGAACAGAAAATTTTCCAAAGAAGACATGCAGATGGCCTGATTTTCCTCATGAAAAGATGCTCAATACCACTAATCATCAGGGAAATACAAAGCAAAACCATAATGAGATATTACATCATATCTGTCAGAGTGGCTATCATGAAAAAGACAAAAAATAAGTGTTGGCAAGAATGCAGAAAAAAGGGAACCCTCATACACTTTTGGTGGAAAGTATATTAGTGCAGTCACTATAGAAAACAGTATGGAAGTTCCTCAAAAAATCAAAAACAGAACAACCATATGATCAGTAATTCCAGGAATTCCAGTAATTCCACTTCTAAGTATTTATCCAAAGAAAATGAAGACAAATTCAAAAAGACATATGAACCCCATGCTCATTGCAGCATTATTTATTCATAATAGCCAAGATATGGAAACAACAAAGTGTCCATTAATGGATAAATGGATAAACGCATAAAGAAATTGTGGGGTGTGTTTTTGTGTGCAGACATAAACACACACACACACACACACACACACACACACTCTTATGCAACGGAATGCTATTCAGCCGTAAAAAAGAAAGAAATCTTGCCGTTTATACCATGAGTGGACCTTGAGGGCATTATCCTAGCTAAATCAAAGAAAGAAAAATACAGTATGATCTCCCTTACAATGGAATAAAAAAAATAGAAACAACAACAACAAAAAAAACCAAGCTCGTAGATACAGAGAAGAGATTGATGATTGCCAGAAAGGGCCAAGGGATGGCAGAAAAATGGATGAAAGGAATGAAAAAAGTAAAAAATTCCACTTATAAAATTAATAGGTTATGGGGATATAATGCACAGCATGGTGATTAAGGTTAATAATACTGTATCACAGGGGCTCCTGGGTGTCTCAGTTAAGCATCTGCTTTCAGCTCAGGTCATGATTCTGGAGTCCCAGGATCAAGCCTCACATCAGGCTCCCTGCAGCAGGGAGTCAGCTTCTCCCTCTTCCTCTGCTCCTCCCCCTGCTCATGCTCTCTCTTTCTCTCTCTCACACACTCTATCAAATAAATAAATAAATTATTTAAAAAATAATAATAATACTGTATCACATATTTTAAAACTGCTAAGAGTAAATCTTCAAAGTTTTTATCACAGGAAAAAATTTTTGTAACTATGTATGGTGATGGATGTTAATTGTAATGATCATCTTGCAATATATTCAAATATAAAATCATTATGCTGTATACCTGAAACTAATATAAGCTTATGTACCAATTATACTTCAACTAAAAAAAAAAAAAAGAAGGCCCATGAATTTTTTTTTTAAATATTTTTTTTATTCATTCATTTGACAGACAGAGACCACAAGTAGGCAGAGAGGCAGGCAGAGAGAGGGGGAGAAGCAGACTCCCCGCTGAGCAGAGAGCCCAATGTGGGGCTCGATCCCAGGATCTCGAGACCATGACCCGAGCCAAAGGCAGAGGCCTTAACCCACTGAGCCACCCAGGCGCCCCAGGCCCATGAAATATTTTCAGCCTGATTGGGTGATGTCACTTGGCCATGCTTTCTACTGAAAACTTTCATAAATTGCAAACAAAAAATTAATTTTAAAATTGGGTTTCAGAAAATTCACAAAGTGAATTTTGGCAGTAACAGAAACAATGGCAGATATTTTATTTGAGAAAAATTACCTGTTTGGCAATCACACGTCCCAAAAACTTTCTTGCTTAACTTTTTAAATAGTCACAATCTCGATGCCAAGTTTACTTCTGTGTTTAGGAAAGGAATTTGACCATCAGGGATCAGGAAAATTCTAGTTGTCTCTTTGGAGCCCTGACATAGAATTAGGAAAGAGGGAGCCAGCTGCTGCCAGTGAGGATGGTGTGAGCAGTGCTTTAGCTGTATGTCTAAATCATTAGTTCGAATTGGGGGGAATCAACACCTGGCAATTCAAAAGGCACTGCCAATGGCAACAGCCGCTCGGCCACCAACAGAAGATCTCTAAGCCTTCCAAATCCATCACTTCTGGGACCTTTAGAGTCATCCTCCAATCCATCAGTGATAAAAGGCATGTTCCTGCAAATGCAGAACCATAAATATTAAAGGGCTTTTGATCAAACTTGGGGCACTTGGCCAGCTGCTTGACACTGGTAGTCTCCTAATTTTAGGCTTAGTCACTAGACTTAGCTCACACCAACAAACTGAAACTAAAATTCTCCCATGAGAATTTTCTTCTTTGCCACCCTAGTAAAAAGTAGTTGTAAATTTGTTACTTTAAAATGTTTCTGATAGTATTGGATATAAAAACACAATGGTACACAACAATTTAAAATTAAGGATTGTTTTCTTTGTGTTCCCAGTCCCTGATATCAGTCTTTGGTAGATATGGGACTCCTGAGAAAAGCCTGCTGTATGTAGCAACCAGCTTTTCAAGATTCAATTCTGACTTTAAGATACTCAATTTTTTGTCTCCTATAAACTAGGTAAGTAGTAATCATCTTTATGCACATTAATGTTTTTTAATTTTGTATTTTTAATGCATCTACTAATTTGAATTTTTTAATAAAATGTAAAAATAAATATAAATAGGTAAATAGATTGATAATTAAATATCAGTAAATATCTGAAACTGGTACAGCAATCAAGTTTTTCAAAGGCTTATAAACCATCCATTTGAATTTGCTTCAGGCTAAAACTTCGCATTCAAAGTTGATGATGGAGATGTAAAATGCTTTGCCAAAGAGCTGTTTGTATTGGTTAAGCTGCTTCCTACAGTAAAACAATGGGGAAAAGGGAAAAGACAGAACACTTTCTCAGGCTTCTCATGATTTTTTTTTAATCTATTCTGTGCAAAAATATGGCTTACAGTTTATTGCTGAAGTGTAGGAACATGAAGATTCCCAGTCCACAGTTTTAAACTTAACAAGTATCTCAATTACTCGAAGAATAAGTACTTCCAGAAATTTAGAACTATTCTATTAACAGTTATACCCCTTCTACTCATGCAGAGAAATTCTAAGAGCCAGGGACTCAAAAATGCCAACTGAAACCATGCCATGACAATGCATTGTTTTTATCATAAGTAGATAGACCAGTAACTTGTATCATTTTTTCTTCCATGAGGCAAGGAGCTGCAATAATGATTTCTTCATAATAATTTTAATTTTTCTAAAATGTTTCTGAAAAGAACAGTAGGTAATGACAAACCCGTGTTTGCATCAAGTGCTATCTATTTCCCTCTTGCAGTTTGTTTTCTGTGTCTTAGCAAAGGTGTGAAATAGTATTTAAGATTCTAGAGAAGGTAAGATGATTTTCTTAGGGCAACTTAAAATTTAATTTCTCCAAATAACAAATAGATTTCTAGCATAATTAATACTTAACTAACCAGTTTGTTAAAGCAACAAGTTGGTCTAATAAAGTTTTAATCTAAACCTTAGAACCTTCATATTCATCATGATCCTTGTTTAGAACAGGAAGAGTATATTGGGCACATAGTCCCTATATCATCATGACTTTTCTTTTCTTTTTTTTTTTTTTAGATTTTTATTTATTTATTTGACAGAGATCACAAGTAGGCAGAGAGGCAGGCAGAGAGAGAGGAAGAGAAGCAGGCTCCCTGAGAGCAGAGAGCCCGATGCGGGGCTCGATCCCAGGACCCCGGGATCACGACCCGAGCCGAAGGCAGAGGCCTTAACCCACTGAGGCACCCAGGCGCCCCTGACTTTTCTATATTACAAACGGAGGTGTTGATGATCTAGCAATTTGGGATAAGTGTGTACAGGACCAGAAAAAAGAGTACGAAAAGTTTGGATTTTAAAAAATTGAAATTCTTGTTGGAAATTTGCTACATTTCCTTTTTCTTTTAAAGAAAAACTACAGGGGTGTCTGGGTGGCTCAGTCTTTAAGCATCTCCCTGCAGCTCAGGTCATGATCTAGAGTCCTGGGATTGGAGCCCCACATCAAAGCATCAGGACTCAGAGGGAAGCCTGCTTCTCCCTCTCCCACTTCCCCTGCCTGTGTCCACTCTGTCACTGTGTCTCTGTCAGATAAATAAATAACACCTTTGGAAGAAAGAAAAAGAAAGAAAGGAAGACAGGCTACAGAAAAATAATTCAATTCATTGGATGTTAGTTAGCTATGGTCTGTAAGTTTATAAAAATGTAAAAGCAACATTTCATGGGGAGGTTAGAAAGCAAGGCAGAAGGGTGGAGACTGAAGTGTATTTTTAGCACATCTTGAATTTTGAATTAAAAAAGGACAGATTAGGGGCACCTGGGTGGCTTAGTGGATTAAGTGTCTGCCTTCAGCTCAGGTCTTGATCCTAGGGTCCTGAGATCATGCCCCATGTTGGGCTCCTTGCTCAGAAGGGAGCCTGCTTTGCCCTCTCTCCACCTGCTGCTCCCCTTGCTTGTGCTCTGTCAAAGAAATAAAATCTTAAATAAAATTAAAAAGTAAATTAAAATTAAAAAATAAAAAGGACAGATTAGACCACGTAATGCAAATTATAGTCCACTAATGAAATGATCCTAAAAATGTTTTAAATGATTTTCCTCTCCTCATTTATTCTTTTTGCTAAGCACAACTAACTTCTAAGTGATCATTTTGATAAATAAATCCCAGAATAACAAGATTTATCTGTAGCAAATATGTCCCACAGCTGGAACTCATGAAGCATTTATTGCCTGTTGTGCCAGAGAGAGTCTGTTCCAACATCAGCTTCTAAATTCCATAGCAAATTAATTAATACATTAATAGAAATGGTTGTCTAGATATATTGGAGAATTTTGAGAGATGGACATTTAACAGAATGATGTGTCTTTGACTTGCAGTGGAAGTGATAATCAGTTGCTGAGTTATCAATTTAGAACTCTCTGGTCTTGTGTTCCTGTAGTACTTCGGTTATTTTCTATATGAAAACATATGTATCCCTATGAAGCACTAAGGGAAAATGAGAATGGGTTAGTGTTTTAATTTGGCTTCTTTGGTTAACTTTGAGACTCTTCATATCTCAGTCCCCCATTTATGACTTTAAAAATGGTTTACCTTGCATATTTCTTCTTCTGTTTATCTTGCTGGGATTACATACAGTAATCACATTTTAAAAGAAAGTTTACTGTCCATGAACAATGCTATATAGATAAGTTGATCCCATTTGGTATAAGTAAATAGGACACCAAAGCCCTTCACAGCTACTGTAATTTTTTCTGTTGAGTGATTACAGTAGAATCAGAGAAAATCAGCCACAAAAAAAATTATTTTCCTCTCCATCTCCCTGCTAAATAAAGACTCTACACAGGAAAAACAAAAGAACAGTTATAATATTTAGGAGACCTCAGTCATCTCTTCTGCTAATTGATTTTTGGTATTCTTGAATCACTAGCACAACAGTAAACCAAAAATGTGTGCAACACCATATGCCACAACCACTTCCCAGGCTTGAGATTGAAACTCGTAAGTTGTTTTGACTGAGCAACTAATAGCAATTTAGATAGTTCTGTACAAATTTAGAGACATGAGATGCAAAACCATTACTGTATTCCAGCACATTCTTCTTGTCAGAACCACTTAAATCACCATCTTACGCAAGCACATATTGAAACTCAACTTTAAGCATTTTATTTTTATGTACATTTCATTTTGTCCAGAAATAAAATATCTAAATACAGACAGAGTGTAATGTTGTATATGTTTAGCTTTCAACAATACTTGAGCTGAATAAATGCTTTGTACATTAAGTTTGTCTTTTTAATGGAGGTCACAGCTACATCAATAAAATGGATTCCTCATATCTTTTTTTTTCTTTTTTAACCAATAACAAGCAGAGACAAGTACAAGTTAATATTAATAAGCAGCTCAAATAACACTTGGTTAAACTATGTACAATACAAACCATTCATACAAATGAAGACTAGGATATTGAATTTGTTACAATATGTGTAGTAAAGATAAGACAGACACTTATAACTTACATGGTGTCTGTCAGGCATTTCCCTTCTTATATAATGATCAGAACTTGTTTTAAGCAGCCGTAGCTGGTCTCAACTTTGAGAAAGTCCAATGACTGGTGATGAAAGCTGTAATCCAATGTCTGCCCACATGTAAATTCCAAATGTTTGCTCATCTTTACTGAAAACAGCCTCCCTCCATAGAAAAAAGAGCCATCTTACATAACCTTGAATGTGCCTACTGTATGCTGGAAAAGAGTTACTACATTTTGTTGTGTTCATAAAAAAAAGAATACTGAGCTCTAAAGACACGTTTTTTTTTTTTTCCATTTTAACAAGCATATACTCCTACAGTAGTATTTACCAGTACAGCTACTCCAAGCAGTAGGAATGCATGAATGGGGATTACTGATGAGCATGTACTCAAGACTTTAAAAGAGATTTCCATAACCACAAGTGTTAGAAACCATTCACTGTCTAGTTAATTCTTTCGTTTGATGATAGTTTATCCTAAACCATTATGAGTCAGACAATGAAAGCCCTCTTGACAGGAATCATGACAGATGCAAGCTGAAATGTATATGAATGTGTGTTTGTGTACAACTATGTATGAGAGCATGTCTTCAAGTGTGCCTTTAAAATTTATGGTGATTTACAACTATACCAAGAGATGAAGCTGACTGGGCAGAAATTACATCAGATTGTTTTCCACTAGCATATTTGCAGCCAGTTGACAAGAGCAGCAGTGTAGACACATTCCAGGCAACAGATGTGACCTTCTTCTTTGAGGTAACAGCCCTGTCATATTGACCTTTAATTCCTCAGGCTTCAGTCTCACCCATGTTCATCCTCATCCGGAGGGGAAGTAAGGTGTGTCGCTGTGGTAGTTGTAGTCGGGGCACACTTTCTGTACTAGTTTATAATCTGTACTATAAAAGGAAATGTAAATACAGATCACCTTAAAGGGCTTGGAGCAGAGCCAGGATACATGACTTTGGGTCTGCTCCTGGTAACAGGTTTTTGAAGGATCATAGTTGCAGAGTGTGTTCTTGGTAGCCTTGTCAACCTTTTCATATTCAATGCGACAGTTAAAGGACTTGGAATCTTTGGCATCAATCACGGTTTGTTGTGCCAAGTCGAATTCCACTATTTTTGTAGGGGGCACCAAACTGACAGACACATTCCCTTGACCAGTGGAATTATGCCTGAAATAAACACTAAAAGTCCCATTGCCGTGATCTACAATTTTCCCAGTTATCAACAGGTTTAGCTTCACTGTTTTGATGTTGGAATGAAAATCACCCCATCCAAACATTTTCTTAAACTTGCCCGTCTTAACAATGGGCCTTCGCTTGGCCCTGGGCCGAGGCTCTTGAAGGTCTGTGGAGTTCCTCAGCCAGTCCCAAAGGTCTTGCTCAGAATAAGGTTCTGGGGTGTCATATCGCAGGTCTAAATCTGTATCATTTTCTTTGCCACGAAAAGTCTGTGACAGCAGTCGGCTGATAGACAAGTCTTTGCTGCTTTCTGTCCATATGTGCTTTAGTGTGGATTTGCTGCTTCCTGATTTTAGAAGTTCTGACTTTCCACCATTCGTTAAATTGGCACATGTGACCTGAAAATGGAACAGAAAAATGGTGTTTACATCTCTGTATCTGAGAACACCCAACACACAAATCCAAGCCCTTTCTCAGAGGCTCAGAATTAAATGAGGACACTTCACTTAAATTACCTTCAGCATCTGGCCAATATTTATTTACTAAAACATGAAAAACTACCAGTTCTATTTTTATACAAGATTGGAGAGAGAGATAAAAACACTAAACATGACTGAAAGGCTATATAAAAGACTATATAAAAACATTGACTTTGACAAGGAAAAGACCACCTAACATGAGTAAAGCAAGCTGAATTCAAACAGAAATCAAATCAAAGTAATTATTTCTTAGCTCCAAAATCCAAACACTTTTAAAATTAAAAATTTGCAAATCATTGTTATTTTTCTACTTCAAAATTACTATAAGCTTTAAAGCTGTAGGATTCTCAGAAATACATCAGCCAACATCCTAAGGACATTTGGTAATTTGTGCCACAGTCCTATTAGAAAAGTCAGTTTTGCAAAGAGACTCTAGTATATTTTAACTGGTCAAAATATGTTTATTATCATCTATTATTAGCATGGAACATATTATATAAGACATATGTTTTTACCTTAAGGACTTAAAATGTGGTCTAGGAAAAGGGACATAAATGAAAACATCTAATACACAATGTCTTAAAGATAACTAACAATCTAGAGAAACAAATAACACATGGTCAATGACAGAGAGGTCACTTCAGGTCAGCTTGTGAGAGTCATATTCAGAAACCATCCTTCTGGGACCCTTTTCTTGTCTCTTTGGGAAGATTTAGATTCCCAACTAGACCAGAAGGAACCCTAAATCTAACTGACTGATCAAACATCCAAATCTGTATTTGCCAAATTACATAAGAGTTGTCCTTATCACAGCTCCGATATTTATGCCTTAGTACAGAAGAAATAAAAAAGAGAAATGAGTATCTACAATGCACTCATTAGCCTAAAGTTAAAGCAGTGATCTCTGATCATGACAGAGAGGGCTTAAGGACAGTAGGGAAGACAGCCAAGAACCCACAGGAATCAAACAGCCAATACAAAAGAAACTTTTAAGACGTAGACTGACTGCCTATTGCATAAGTCTGCCAAAGAGAGTCCCATGCTGCCCATTAAGAAGCCAAGTTTCACAATAAACCTCCATCTCCAGTCCTATCTCAGAAATAAGCCTGACTACCACTCAGCAGCCTCCTTTGGACCCTCCAGTCCCCTTCCAAACTGCTCTCCAAGTAAGAGACCATTGCTGGAAAGCTTTTTAATTCAGGTCTACTAGGAATTAGAACTGCATTCTAGAGGTCTTTCTATAGACTTAGGCATGAAGGCCTAAAGTACAACTCTGACCTGAGAACAGTCTTTTACTCCATCACTTGTGTTTAAAGGACTCTATCCCAAACCCTAGGGAGTAAGGGCATAAACTTTAGAGCCAGCCCTTGGTCAAGTCATTTAACAACCCTCTACCTCAGTTCCCTACATCTGCAAAGTGAGTGTAATGAAGGGGCCTCCCTCATACGGTAGCTGACACATGGAAATGGTTCGATTAAATGTAGCTATTTTTGTAAATCCCAGGCTGCTGTGTGAAGACAACTATAGAAAGACGGTCACCAAGTGGTATCTGTTTTGGAGGTCTGTTTTGAGGGTAGCTTTGCTCTTGATTACATAACCAAGTACTCAACCTATATGGGATGGCTTTCCCCAGGGATATACATGCAAGAGGCCCTGGTAATCTAAACTAGAACAAAGTCACTTAGATCTAGTAACCTTGCCTTTTCACAAATTCCTAAGTCTCAATGAGCTTTCCCACTGCCAGCTGGCAGTATAGTCTTCTCTCCACCCAATTCAAATTGAGACAATGTGAGTGGTATGAAGCCATTCCCACCTGGAAAAAACTACCAGATGAAGCTGGTTTCTTCCTAATAATGCTGAGCCTAAGAATCCCTGCAAATTTAGTCCCATATGAACTTATTGCCTTTGAAAGAAAAGGGATTTATATCTCATAATCACACCATGAAAAACCAAGACTATAATATTGGGTAGGCTAACACAAAAGCTCTGTCACCATTTCAAGCCACTAGCCTGGGTCCAGTTGCAACCACTGTGATCCTCAAGGCAACTGTGATGCCTTTATAGAAAGATCCAGAAGGCCACTGTGCACAGTGGGTAATAGAGGAGAGACAAACACTGACCAATGGAGAATCAGACCCTAGGGGTGCAATGAGGTGCAAAAATAATGCATGGATTGTGGTGGAGGTGCCACATCTAAGGGAAGTAAAGATCACCCACCTGCACATGATGTCTAGACTAAAACATATCACCCAAACAAAATGAACAGACTTGGGGCAAATATAGGGAATAGAAAGAAGGTTGCATTTGGTAACGACTTTCTTTCTTTCTTTTTCTTTAATTTAAATTCAATTAGCCAAGGTATAGTACATCATTCGTTTTTGATATAATGTTCAATGATTCAGTAGTTGACTAAAACACCCAGTGCTCATCATATCAGATGCCCTCTTTAATGCCCACCTTTCTTTTAGTGCTGGGTACTTCCCTTTCAGTTCTCCTCAAGCCTTGAATTGGTCTCACTCCTCTTTTCACCCTGCACCCAAAACTGTTTCCTGTTTGCAAATTCCCTTCATGCCAAAAACATTCCAGAAATGAATCACATTCAAGCAATATGTGAGCAGTAATAGCAAAGTGGCTACCTTATCAAAATTCAATTTGTTTTTAAATAAGGATTAAATATTAAGTCTTTTATTTTTTTAACATCTTAATTTTATTTTTTTCAGTGTTCAGAGATTCATTATTTATGTACCACAACCAGTGTTCCATGCAATACGTGCCCTCCATAATACCCACCACCACCGAAACCCCCACCCCCTTCCCTCCAAAGCCCTGTTTGTTTCTCAGAGTCCACAGTCTCTCATGGTTCATCTCTCCCTCCAATTTCCCCCAGTTCATTTTTCCTTTCCTTCTCCTAATGTCCTCTATGTTATTCCTTATGCTCCACAAGTGAAACCATATGATAATTGACTCTCTCTGCTTGACTTATTTCACTCAGCATAATCTCCTCCAGTGCCATCCATATTGATACAAAAGTTGGGTATTCATCCTTTCTAACGGTTGCATAATATCCCATTGTATATAAATATAAGTCTTAGTGGGAAGAAATTGAGAAGGAAATATCCTTTGGGGAGAAGGATGATGCATAGAAATGTATGAGTTTTCTTGGGACGCCTGGGTGGCTCAGTTGGTTAAGCAGCTGCCTTCAGCTCAGATCATGATCCCAGTGTCCTGGGATCGAGTCCCACATCGGGCTCCTTGCTTGGCAGGGAGCCTGCTTCTCCCTCTGCCTCTGCCTGCCACTCTGTCTGCCTGTGCTCGCTCTCTCTCACAAGTAAATAAATAAAATATTAAAAAAAAAAAAGAAATGTATGAGTTTTCTTAAGGAAAAAGCATCTGTGGGATAATAAAGTCAGTCCTCTATGGGACAATTTTTACTCTATTATGGAAAGTATAATCCTTAGTAGTTCCATAGTTAATATTGTATCATTATAATTTAAAAAGCAAAAATAACTACAGTTCTTCTACTAATTCACTGAAAGAAGTGCATTTCAAAATAACTTTTTCTATAACAGTAGCTATAATATAAAATTTAAAACAAACATTAATTTATAAGAGTAGTACAGATCTTTTAGCTTGTGAGTTTATTTTTTGTGTATTTGTTCTATTTTGTCTTGAAATCTAATTGATTGGCCAAACATCCAAAATCTCCACTTGCCTGATTATATAAATGTTGTCCTTAACACAGACTCTGTATTTATGCTTAGTACACAAGAATTACAAGAAATAAGTACATATCCTATTTTCTCATTTTTACCTGGAATTACATAGTTTCATTCTTTGGGTGACAAGAAAAATAAATACAGGCATGTATTTGGTTTCAGTACTTGTTATCTCAGCATCAACACAGTTGATTAGGAGAGGGGCTATAATGAAATGCATCCATGGTGCACTGGGTCATGAAGCAGTAATGAATTGCTCCCCCAAAAAAGGAAGTAAAAGGGAATTAGAGTGCAATCCACCAGCAGCACATGAGGAGCGAAAGGAAAAAAATAGGAAGTAGGAGTAGTGGAAGTAGGAGATAGGATGTTAAAGAACCGATCTATTCAAAAAGGATGCTAAGACTGACAGGCAGATAAACCTCTGAATTTCGAATAGAACAGAAATTTAGTTCTAAATGATACTCTCCACAGCTATAGTGATTATGAGTGAGTTCTGGAGCTAGATGGCCTGAATCCCAATCTAGGCCATGATCTGCAGCAGCTATATGATGTAGGCAAGTGGCTCAACTTGTACACACTTACATTTTTCTCTTCTAGGAGGAAGAATGCTTACCTCCCTCATAGAGCTGTTGTGTGAATCAAACAGGACACTCCATTTAAAGCACTAAGAGCAGTACCTGGGCCATGGTGAGTGTTTGACATTATTATTACTATTAACGACCTCAAATATTTTAACCTCCGAATCTCAATGGATAATATTTTTTTTGGAAATGAGTAATAACAGAATATGAAAGCAAAAAAATATTTTTTTAAGAAAATCTCCCTTTTATGTAACCAAAACCCTGAGGCAAACAATTTAAAAAGAAAGTATATACTTTTGAAAGTTCTGCTGTGACAACCAAAAAATATGGCAAGTTCAGGAGGTAGTAAAACTCAAGTTAACAAAGAATAAGCGTAAGTTCAGCCATTAAACTGCTCAACTACCAAATGCAATGAATTTTTGTAATGCGAAAGCCTTCCAGTGGTGCTGTCAAGAAATCTCTCCAGAACATCTCAGAATCAAAGCAGGTTTCAGCTGTATTTGTCAACAACACAGTCTTGAATATTCTTATTTCTCTTTTCCCTTCCCTTCCCTTTCACTTAGGTTTAGGAGAGAAGCAGGGCATGTCTAAAAGATGAACAATCATGAAAAACCAAGAAGGGTCCTTAGGAAAATCTCCAGACCTAATGAGCGTAAGTAATCCTGATTTCTTTTGTTTTATTAGTTCAATAACTATATAGCGAGTCTCTGCTAATATGGAGTTAAATAATAGGAATACAAAGCTAAATAAGACAGGGTCCTTGCCCTCAAGGAGTTCACAGTCTAATGGGGAAATCAATTAAGCAAATAACAATGTGATGTGACTAACACTATGTACAACATTCTAGTAGTCAGAATGAAGTTGAAAGGTAGAAAGTTGTGGCAGGAGAAATAATCCTTGGGCCTAGGAGATAAAGGACACTTAGGAGTTCAAGAGAGAAGAGAGAGAAGAGAGAAGAGGCCAAAAGAGATTCAAGCACGAGAAACACACTGTGTAAAGCACAGAGCTAAGAAGGGACATATTAAACATAAGAATGGAAAATGGCTCCTTACTGCTGAGCCTCAGAGAACATTGACAAGAAAGAAAAGGAGAAGTTGTAAGAAGTGGGTAGAACTTAAAGAAGGTGGGCTAGGGTCAAATGTGATGTTCCTACTAAGGCATTTGAATTTAAACTTATAGGTAGTGGGGAATCACTAAATTTTTTTCTGTTTTGCTTTTGTTTGTGTGTGTGTGTGTGTATATATGTGTGGGTTTTTTGCTTATTTATTCTTCTTTTAAATATGTCATTCTGGCTCTAGAAAAATCACTGATTAGACACTGAAGGATGAATTGGTAGGGAGAGACTTTGAAGGAAGGATGACTAGTAGAATCCTTCATTACATAACTAACTGTGATACTTGATTTAAGAAAGTAAAATGAAACTTCACCAAAGCAATATCAGAGAAAAAGAGAAAGAAAAATGGATATGAGACAGTTCAGAGGTAGGATTAACTCAGCTTGATAATTTTTTACTAAGCAGGAATATGAAAAGTTGAATTAATGAGTTTCCTGGCATCTGCAAGGCATACAGAAGTAACAACTTAGCTGGAAAATATAATTAAATCTCAGAGGAAAATTGGAGGTTGAAGTGCTTGCAAGTCATTCTAGTGATGCTATCCAAAGAAAGTTGGTAACATGGATCTGAATGTCTGGAGAAATGAGAGGGTTGGGATGTTGATTTTGTTGTATGAAAGGATTGTATTGTTCAGATAGGACACAGTGATACAGAAAAAGGTTGGTAACAATACCTAATGCCAGTGCTTTGAAAACAAACAGAAGAGGAGACAAGATAGGCAAAGACAAAGGAGGATATTAGAAAGAAAATATTACTGTAGAAACGAAGAGAAGCTGGGAAGGGGAAAGGCAGGTATGGACACATTCGAATTTCAAGTAAAAGTCGAATGGTATAAACACCTGGAAAGCAGACCCTTGACTTGTAATCCACTACTAATGACCTTCCTGACACTAGTTTTAATAGTGGTGAAGAGGATGCAAGATGAGAAAGAGCAACGAGCTTAATACATCTACTCCCAGCTATGGTTCAGAATCACTGGCTGACTCGTTCTATCATATTGCATTACATCATAAGAATTTTCAATTTTGAAACAAATAAATATACATGTAAAATTGAAAGATTTTGAGCCCTACTGAATAAAAAAATCATTAAAAAAAACCTTACCTCCAGAACACCTTCTACTATGGATGTTACAAAGATAATAAAAGAGTTTTTTTAAAAGTCACCTAAAGATTCTTTGATGTCAGTATATCTGAGTGATAACAGAAGTGAAGACCTTGGCATAAAGATGAGTACAAAAGAAAAAGCTGACAACATCTAATGAACCCAATTCCAAAAAGGCAAAGCACTGTGAAACTTTTTCTACAAATAATTTATTCTGTACCAATGAAAACAGCAAATATACTCTCTGACTGAATATAATTTTCCATGTCAAAGCCACCATACCCATTCCAAAGGAGCTGGCTTGCAGGTATCCAGGAAAGGATACCATTTCCACAAATTATATGAGCTGTCTGTCTCATTGTTTTAGAGACACTGAGGATCAAAAAGATTCTTAGCAGGGCTCCTGGGTGGCTCAGTGGGTTGGGCCTCTGCCTTCTGCTCAGGTCATGGTCTCAGGGTCCTGGGACTGAGCCTCGAGTTGGGCTCTCTGCTTGGCGGGGAGCCTGCTTCCCCACCCCTCTCTCTGCCTGCCCGTGATCCCTGTCAAATAAATAAATTAAAAAAAAAAAAGATTCTTAGCATGATTTGATGTATGCAATTTAAAGTACACATGTATTTAAGAACATCCAAAAATAGGTACAAAGTGAAGGGTCATGTCCTTCAACCATAAACAAAGACAGAGCTTCGGTGTAACATGAAGAGAGATTGCCTGGGGCAGGACATGTGTATGGGACTTAGGAGAAAAGACTCCCATTGGATGGTGGAATGTAAGCATATAAGAGCTGCCACACTTCCATCTAGCTCCTTTTCTTTATATTTTAGGGCCATTCTTTCACATCAGTTCCTCTAATATCTTTTCATAATAGGTTTCCAATCATAATGTCAATACATTGTCATTAAAGATACTCTTGAAAGATACCACTTCCGGAAAATAAACCACTCCTCAACATTACTGCCCCTCAGTTTTGCTTCTGGCCTTATGAGACAGTATATAAACATTTCCCTCTTTATATATATACTATATCCAACAAGAGGTGTCTCCAGATGTTTGTGTACCTCTTTTTACAAAAGAGCAGTAAGATGTCTTTTAATTTCCACTAACCTGCACATTTTACTGCTGATCTATTACTATTCAATCTAAATAATTTCAAAATTACTTTGAAAATTATGTATTTATTTCATCAACTGTATGAATACTTAAACCAAAAATTTTAAACAACTTGATGTTTAAGGAATATCTTTCAACAGTGAATAACTAATCAACAAAATGGTCTTGCTCTATGATTTCTTCATTTTGACAATTTTATGATTTGCTATGTTGAACATATGTTGCATACTATCAACTGCTATTGGATAAGGGCACACCATATTCACTGTAATTTCATTGTAATTAGTATTTGATGTATGACATTGTATTTTATTTCAACTACACACAGGGGTGCCTGGGTGGCTCAGTAGATTAAGCATCAAACTCTTGATTTTGACCCAGGACATGATCTAAGGATCATTAGATCAAGCCCTGCCTCTCTCTCTCTCTTTCCTTCTCTAAAATTAATTAAATAATTAATAAACTGCACACACTCATTCACACACACACACACACACACTTCAAGGTCAATATTGTCTTTAGCTTACACATGGAGATACAGAAACTCAGAAAAAGCCTGACCAGATCATTGCTGTTAAGTGAAAGAGCTACCCCTAGTTACTGCACAGGCTGTGTCCTTTACTTTTTAAAATTATTTTAATCATGCAATTCTACATTAATGTATGTTTATTAGAACATTCAAATGTTACAGATTTTATGAAGTAAAAAGTAAAAGTCTGTCTTCATCATCAACTCCTGCTCTTTTACAATCTTACCCCTCTCTCCAAATGTAAAACTTGTCAAAATTTTGGTGTATATTGCTTCTAGATATCTTAGTTTTCACATATAAATATTATATATGTAGTGTCATATTTTATGATTACATTATATATTCCCCTATCAACAAAACATCTTAGAAATGCATACCTCTTAGTACATCTAGGTATATCATCTCTACTAAAGGAGAATATAAAATTTTGATATGGATGGACCAGACTTCCACCTTTTGCTTACCTTTAGTGACAGATCCTTAATCATTACATTGTTTCATGGCCAGGTTACCTCCAGCTGTTTTTTTTTAATCTTGATTCTACTACTTTTTCTGCCATTATTGTTTCAGTCCCTCCACTTATGAGCTGGATCTTAATTTTTATTGATGTATGGATTTGTGTGATCCTTTTAGAAAAAGAGTTCATAGGGGATACACTAAGTTGCCCATGCTAAAAACTGTCTTCATTGGCCACAGGCTTACACTGGGTAGAATATTCAAAATAATAATAATAACAATCATCATTATTATTATTATTATTATTATTATTTATCCTTTAATTTATACTGTTCTGCTTAATTTTTCTCTCTCAAAAAAACCTGAATTTTATTTCAGGCATTGTAAAATTTCACAAGATGGGCTACACGTGCCCAAGGCTTTTTCCAGCCCCTTTCTTAGCTAGTTCAGAAAAAAATATGCAAATATTTCTAGGCAGGTGAGGCTCTTTTTCATCATGTTTTCCTAAGAGGACTATTAACTCTTTAAGGGATGTTCTTTCATAGTATGTCATTTTGTACCTTAGGGGAAGGGAGTACCTTGCATAGAGTAATCATAGCATATATGACCTGTGTGGTTTATATTCTCATTTACATTGATTTCAACAGTGAAGGTCATTGTTCTTTAGTCACAGTCAAGATGGGGGGTGGCCCTCAGATATTTCTCTCTTACACGTTTTGAGTCTGCACTTGACGTTGACAATACCAGGAGTGCTTGTATTATATATATTAAGCCAGAGGAAAAGGGTTAGTGTTTTAATACATCAAA
Organism: Taxidea taxus jeffersonii; assembly: GCA_003697995.1. Lineage (NCBI taxonomy): Eukaryota > Metazoa > Chordata > Mammalia > Carnivora > Mustelidae > Taxidea > Taxidea taxus. Next base: position 12,406 of record RCUC01142363.1, on the reverse strand, counting down.
AATGCATTATTTCTTTCTGCTGCAAAGCAGTGCTCCAGGAGCAACAGTGCTGCATTAACAATGGAAAAGCAGAGAAGGAACTCTGTGCCTCTCCGTTAACCCTGTGCTGGAAGGTTGTAGTGCATAGAAACTAAGAAAATAGGCTTTGCAGTCAGAAATTGAGGGCTAAATCCAAAATCTGCTACTTTATCACTAGTGATCCTTTAGGACCACATTTTTTCTCTAATTAGATGATACCTCACGCATTGGGTTTTCATGAAAATAAAGTAGATTTTATACATAGTATGTACATAAAAATATGGGAAATAATAAGAGTTCAACACCTGAGAGCTATTATGCTTGGCTAAGTTATGAAACCCTCAAGAAAGGAAAAACAAGGCTTTCGGAATCCTCACCGCTATTCTACTCCTGGTTCTCACTGGAGAAATTACATCTGCTCAAATGCTCCAAACAAACAGGGATGGAAATCAGCATAATTAACAGCTCTGTGGTCATCTTTAGTAAGTAGGTGGTGATAAGTGACCACACTAATTATGTTATAATTTAGTATTGGCAAATGTGGGCAATAATTTATCTTTAACATAGTAACTTTAAGAGAAGACATTCTGACCAGACTGAACATTTCATGTCATCCTCAAAAACTAGAAACATGGTGCTCCTATCAGTTTGAAGAATCCTCAAATGGCTAAGAATTTTAGATATGTTACCCTATGAGTTCCCATGCTCTCATGGAGGATGACCGACTTCTAACATAGGGTACTAACTGTTCCCTACATTACTGTATTGGAGACTGTTCTGAGCCATGGATAACTGAGCTCTTCACAAGATTGTATAACCATAATCATTAGCTTTCCCTTTGGTTCCTTTTCCTGTAGGTGAGCTTATGAAAATTGTATTCAAAATGTTCTTGGTTCTTTAACTGTAGAGGAAAAAAACATGCTTAGGAAGAGCCACAAACTATTGTTTCCACTCCTGAGAAATACACTTTTTCATCCTGTGAAAATATTGTCCCTTCCTTCATGCTTACTGTATAAACTTACATAAGTTCTGATACATAAACTCATTAATACTGATGGGAAATTAAGAGTAATTATTCCACTCAGCCCCACTTAACCCACTCTCTCAAAGTGTAATTATGGATTACCCAGGTTTGCATTTAAAAAGTTGCTTCTTGTGTTAGTATTTTATATTCCTTCCATTTATTTTTTAAAAGATTTTATTTATTTGTTTATTTATTTTTGAGAGAGAGAGAGAATACAAGCATGTGAGCATGTGAGCAGAATCCCCGCTGAGCAGGGTGCCCAATCTCAGGACCCTAGGATAATGATCTAAGCTGAAGGCAGATGCTTAACTGACTGAGCCACCCAGGTGCCCTATTCCTTCCATTTTAAATATATAAGAAGTATCTCATGTAAAGATGTCTAGGTACGTGGTTAATATAATGAACAAAATGTGTAAAATAACATGTTGAAAGACTATTTCTGGGCTGAAATAAAGTCATTTCAGCATCATTTTTTTCATTATCCTTAAAGAGATTTGAACTTGTCAGTATATCCAGATGTCTTCAAAAAAGGTTGCATATGTAAGAATAGCTGGTTAGATCCAGGGTCTGTCTTTCTGAATTGAAGATTAATATGAGTGATTCTCCATAAAAAGTCTTATTATGTGGATAGTAATGAAGGTTTACAGCTTATTCAAGTCAAAGCACATGCCTATCTAGAATGGACCAAATGAGGAAGGAGTGGCTCGCCTTTCAACCCTATTTTCAGCAACCTATATCTACATACTGAGTAATAATAATAGTAACCTTATCCAAGAGAAGCTCAAACTCCTGAGGAAATAATGACTTTGATATTTTTTGAGACAATATGCCTACTTACCCTCTGATTATTAAGAACTTGATCTGGAAACCTTCTGAGAGAGGAAAAATACATTATATAAACAAAATGATAGAAACAAGTTATAAGGAAATATTATCCCTGTTCCGTTTAGATGCTATATAGGCACAAAAATTCTTCTAGGTTTTATCATTTATATCAGGATATGTGTGGGCAACACTGATTAGAGCTTCCCAGGTACAAAGTAGACAGAAAGCCAGACAACCAACCTAGAAATGTGACAGGGGGCTAAGATCCTGGAAATATAGTCCCTCCATACTCCCATAAAAGTCCTATGGACTGGGACTCTCCTACTTCCTGAAGTGGAACAAATACAATGTTCTGAGAAGATACAAAATCTAGCAAAGGGAATGGACCTTCACCATCTCATCAAAAATTGATGTGCCGGAGTTTGAGTTATGTAAAAACTTTGACATTGAGTAAATAAATATTTTTGGATCGTGCCTTGACCAAAGCAAGATGTGGGAAAAGCACATATACCTAGAACACCAGCCCCCAACAGCTCTTCATCACAGCTCAAAGAAGATACAATTCATGCACAGGGAACTTCAAAGCCACTATGTATACACGCGCACACACACACACACACACACACACACACACACAAAATAATCTCTTCAAAGCACTTAGACTAACCTTTTTTTTTTTTTCAAAAGACCCTCCCAAAAGATTAGCATCCATTATTTTATTTTCTTTCTTATAAGATTCCTAGCACTGGGTAAACACACTGTATCCTCCACAGCTCTCTTACCCCATTACTGCAAGTTTTGGAACCAGATGCACCTGTTGTCCACAAGTCTGGGCTAGATTTCACTTTGATCTTGTCCTATGCCTCTCCCCTCTTCCCATGGCATATAGAATCTCATACCAAAGAGCCAAGTACTCAGGAAAAAGGATATTTAGGCAGAAATATCTCATAACAAATAAAAAAATGGCCTCTGGATCTAGGTGCTATGGCTTTAAGTTAATCAGATATAGTGGCATGCCTGGAGTCCAGAAAGAAAAAGACTTGGCTTTTATTGTTACCAAGGGAATTAAGTAAACAATGTCACTAAATCAAAAAAGGATGTTCACCCGAAGTTTATGGTATAGGAAAAGACAGGTCATGAAAGGAATTAAGCAAATGGAGCCCCAAAATGACAGGATGCCATAAGTGATGTCATAGTAAGGGGTTTGGATGAAAATATGTACGGAGTCAGAGCTCTGAGATCCCCCTGACCTTTAATATACTTTTTTTTCAGCTTGTTTTTTTTTTCTTTAAGATTTTTATTTATTTGATAGACAGAGATCACACAAGCAGGCAGAGAGGCAGGCAGAGAGGGGAGGGGAGAAGCAGGCTCCCTGACAAGCAACGAGCCCTATGTGGGACTCGATCCCAGGATGCTGGGATCATGACCCGAGCCGAAGGCAGCAGCTTAGCCCACTGAGCCACCCAGGCATCCCTCAGATACCTGTTTTTTATTGTTCTTTTTCCCCCTTTATTAAATTTTTTATTTTAATTCCCATATAGTTAACATATCCTATTATTAGTTTCAGGTGTACAATAAAGTGATTTAACAATTCTATATGTTACTCAGTGCTCATTATGATGAATTCTCTTTAATCCCCATCACTTATGTCATCCATCCTCCTATTCACCTACTGTCTGGTAACCATCTGTTTGTTCTCTATAGTTAAGAGCCTGTTTCCTGGTCTCTCTATCCTTTTTTTCCCCCTTTGTTTTGTTTCTTAAACTCCACACATAAGTGAAATCATACAGTATTTGTCTTTCTCTGACTTACTTATTTCATTTAGCATTTATACTCTCTAGCTCCATCCATATTGCTGCAAATGGCAAGATTTCATTATTTTTTAAGGCTGAATAATATTCCATTGTATATGTATTCTTCTTTATCCATTCATCTATCAGTGGACACTTGGGCTCCTTCCATAATTTGGCTGTTGTATATAATGCTGCAATAAACACAATAGGGGTGCATATATCCCTTTGAATTAGTATTTTTATATTTTGGGAGTAAATACCCAATAGTGCAATTACTGGATCTTAGGATAGTTCTATTTTTAATTTTTTGAGGAACTCCATGCTGTCTTCCCCAGTGGTTGGACCAGTTTCCATTCCCACCAATAGTGCACAAGGGTTCCTTTTTCTCCACATCCACTTTTGTTTCTTGTGTTTTTGATTTTAGCCATTCTGGCAGGTGTGATATCTTGTTGAGAGGTGACACCTCATTGTAGTTTTAATTTGCATTTTCCTGATGATGTCTGAACACCTTTTCATGTGTCTTTTGGCCATATGGATTTCTTCTTTGGAGAAATGTCTATTCATGTCTTCTAACCACTTTTTAATTGGTTTATTTGGGTTTTTTTTGACATTGAGTTGTGTAAGTTCTTTATATATTTTGGATACTAACCTTTTACTGGATATGTCATTTCCAACTATCTTCTCCCATTCAGTAGGTTGTCTTTTAGTTGTGTTGATTGTTTCCCTCACTGAGCAGAAGCTTTTTATTCTGATGTAATTCCAATAGTTTATTTTTGCTCTTATTTCCCTTATATCAGGAAACATATCTGGAAAAATGTCGCTACAGTTGATGTCAGAAGTCAAGGAAGAGAAAGTCAAGAGAAGCCAAAGAAGAGAAATTACTGCCTGTGCTCTGTTGCAGGATTTTTATGGTTTCAGGTCTCATGTTTAGGTCTTTAATCCATTTTGAATTTATTTTTGTGTATGATGTATGTAAGAAAGTGGTCCAGTTTCATTCTCTTGCATGTAGCTGTCCAGTTTTCCCCAACAGCATTTATTGAAAAGACTAATGAACTTTAAAATGACTTATTCCAGCATTTTAGCAGTTTGTAGTACCGTGGACTCTGTGGATATAAGTTATCATGGGATAAATGAAAGGACAGGTTGTAATGGTAGAATGTTCTTCCCTGGTAAGTCCCTATACTCACTTATTTCCAAATTCTGAGAGGTAGTTTAATTATCCATTTTCAGAAGAGCTGGGTAACACTCCAGCTGCCACTAGAGGGCACAGCTAAGACATCTGACAGCTGTCTATTTGTGGTGCTCAAGTCAGGCAGAATTGTCAGCAAGGGTCCCAGAGCTCTTTGAAAGAAGTTGAACCAGGAAACTCTGTGGTCACTTCTGACTGACACAGTCTCTGGAAGCCACCTCTTCTGCGAGCTGCAGAGACCAGGAAGGAGCTACTCTTGCTCAAGGAACTACTACAGAAGTCATCACCAACTAAAGAAGCTCTTCTGGGTCTTCAATTCCTGATAGATGGTGTGTTCAGGAATAAGGCATTTATAATTATTTATTTGGAAATAGTCTAAGTCAATGCACTCTATTTCTGTATCTGTATCTGTAGCCTCATCTTGGCTACTCTTTCCTTTGACCTCAGAGTTCTTATCACATCTGAACACATTTTTTAAAATTTTTATATAAACATATAATGTAACCCCACCACCCTCTCCCAACACCCCTCCCCCGCTTCAGTTTGTTTTATGACATTAAGAGTCTCTTTTGGTTTGTCTCCCCACATTTTTTTTTTAATGTTTTCTCTTTCTTCCAACTTCAAGACCTTTGCACAGGTTGTTTGCCCATCCTTGGCATCCTCGGCATGAATCTATTCCCATTTACTTAGTTGACTCCTACTGATTCTGTAGCCTAGTTTAAACTTCATTTCCACAGTAATCTTTGATCCTCTCAGGGCACCGTGTACTGTTCATTCATGAAAGTAATACTATTATCTTTACCCATCCCTCCCCTCCTTCGTTCCTTCTTTCTTTCCTTCCTCCCTTCCTTCCCTCCTTCTTCCTGCCCCTCCCTCTCTCTCTCTCTTTTTTTTTCTTTCTTTCCTTTTCTTTCTTTGAACTGTCATCTCCATGGTAGACCCATCCAATGTCTTGATAACTATTTTTTTTACTACATTTTATAAAAGGCCAGGTTTCAAGTAGGTGCTCTACAAATGTCGGCTGAATGAATAAATGCATTTTTGAAAGGAGTATCCACCCACCCATAATAATATCCTTTTGGAAATAAGCTTGCTCCATAAGCAGATAAACAGCTCATTTTTCTGACATAAACATAATTATATTGAAAGACTTCACAGAGGATTTGTGCAATGCCATAAACATGAACAGTGATACAGGAGGAAAAAATGATATTTTTCTAGGAAAATACTAGTCAGTGGCCCCTATAGGCCATTACAACCCATCAGAAATGTCTCAGAAAAAATATCCAACTAACTCTATTTTCATTTAAATAAAAGTGAAAAATGAATAAAAATAATATTGCCTAAATGAACATAACTGCACTTTGGAGGTCTGAAAAACATCAGAAAAACAACAAAATAATGAGTTGTGGTCTCTTGGGCAGCAAGAAAGTTAATGCCATTCTCTGGATTTCCTTTCTTGAATTTCTGGAATTTTGATCCTAAAGATAGTAATGAAAGAAAATGCTGATGGGATTCTAAAAGCAGAAGTTCCTTCAACTAGAGCCTGCCAGATTTTCTGGGGGGCATTTTCTTTGTACTATTCAAGTATACATTTGTACTGACAAATAATAATTACTTTGAAACAGACAGTTAGGCATGTGTCAGGCTATTTCTTTGCACAAATGCCATTTGCTTGGAAAATGCAGTGGGTTTTATAAATGTGAAGCAATGCAACCATTTTTATGGGTGTGTTTGCAAAGGCTCAAAATTGAACTGTTAAAAGTGTCCATTAACAGTACAAATTCAATTGTTATTAAAAAATCTGAGTCTCAAAGGCATTTCTGGCTTTCCTCTAGCATTGATAGACTGTGAATAAACACACTATAACCTTCTGCTTTGTGTCTGTATCACAAAAATCCACAACTGTTGAGAGTTAGAATACTGAAACATCTGAAGCTGAAGGCACCTTTCTGGACAATGTTTTATAACTTAGAAAGCAGAGTCCCACAGAGCTGAAGTAACTCACCCAAAGTTTACAAGGTTATTAAGGGCAGAGGTAAAACTGTAGTGAAGGTTTCCTGGCATCTAGTCCACTTTTTTTTTTTTTTTTTAAGATTTTATATATTTGACAGAGATCACAAGTAGGCAGAGAGGCAGGCAGAGAGAGAGGAGGAAGCAGGCTCCCCACTGAGCAGAGAGCCCGATGTGGGGCTCTATCCCAGGACCCTGAGATCATGACCTGAGCTGAAGGCAGAGGCTTAACCCCCTGAGCCAACCAGGCACTCCTCTAGCCCACTTTTTTGTGTATGTTCCAAAGTTCACTTTTATTGAGAGTTGGTACTTTATATCTCCTTCAGAGTTTGTTGAAGCTCTAGAAATCAGGCTGTCAACTTCAAAAGAAGGAACTGGCTTATCTTTACTAAGGAGTTTCTTAATATCATGAAAGGAAGGGCTACTGTGGAAATACAGTATCATCTGCCAAGCCTAAAACAATAGCACTAATCTAGTGCATTGCAATTGTAGCTTGGGATCTCCTTGGTTGACCATGCACACAAACCTATGCTGAGACTTCCCAAGACTTATGCCTGAGCAGTGACTGCTCTGCTGGAAGAAAGAATCCAAATGAAGAAACCATAGTCACAGGCTTAAGCAAATTACAACACAGGGGGAATTACTCTTCCATCTCTAAAAAAGAGATTTATATGTATTTGCAAATACCTTGTCAATTTCTATTTTTCAGAACTCATTTTTTTCAAAAAGGCAATGTTGAAGCAAAAGTTTGTCAAAGTATCTCTTTGATAAATCCATCAACAAGCATTTGTTAAGTAACTATGATCTCAAAAATTTCCAAAAATTTGGGAACTCATTTTACTCACTTCAAATCATTCTGTACATCTGCTCATTCTAGAAAACCAACATCAGTACTTTTTACTCTTTCATAAATAAAGGTCCTAGTCTCCTTCCTGTTATGAGCTTTGAGAGTCAGTGACTCTCCACAGAGAATGCTAGTGGAAACCCAGTAACATGAGCTGTAATCTTGCCGAGGATCACATGTTGGAATTGGTGTGTGTTAGGAGGAAGAGGGGTTTGGAATATAGCATATTTGGAACGTACCATTAATTTGATTTTAGTCAAAATATTTATTTCATAATGTGACATGTTAAAAGAAAATGTGAGACTTATGTGTTTTTGTAAAAGAAGAGATTAGTTGTGAACAGTCAAGAAATGCATTTTAAGTGAGATCATATTTTACTAAATGATCTTGGTTCTTTAGATACACCGTGAGGATGACCCATCTTAATCTGAATCTGTATAGAAACAGTATTTATCGGGACGCCTAGGTGGCTCAGTTGGTTAAGCGGCTGCCTTTGGCTCAGGTCATGATCCCAGCGTCCTGGGGTCGAGTCCCACATCAGACTCCTTGCTCAGCGGGGAGCCTGCTTCTCCCTCTGCCTCTGCCTGCCATTCTGTCTGCCTGTGCTCGTGCTCTCTCTCTCTCTCTCTCTGACAAATAAATAAATAAAATCTTTAAAAAAAAAAAAGAAATAGTATTTATCTTTATATTTCTGTAATTTTAAAATTTTGATATAGTTTTCAAATTACAGTAAATTTTAAGAAACATACATATGCCCTTTACCCAGATCCACTAATTAAATTCATTCGATCATGTTGCTTTATTGCTTTCTCATTTTCTTATGTATGCATGAACGTATGGATATGCGTATACAGATTTTTTTCCCAAGCCATTTTCAGAGTAAGCTGGAGACATTACGCCTATTTATCCTTAAAAAGGTTCTGGAAAAAGTTCTACTCATAGGGGAAAAAAAAAATTCTAACTACATATAGTGCAAAATGTTAGCTAGACTTATTGTGGTAATCATTTCACAATATATATAAATATCAAATCATTATGTTGTACACCTAAAACTAATATAATGCTATATGTCAGTTATACCTCAATTTTAAAAAAGAGGTCTGACATAGTTCCTAAGAAAAGTGGCATTATCTTATATAACTGTAATACAACTATCAAAATCAGGAGATTTAACCTTGATACATTACTATAACTATCTATAGTCAATCTATTGTTCCAACAATATCCCATTACACGTTTACTAATTTTTTGGTCCAGGACCCAGTCCAGCGTCATGCCTTGCACTTACTTGTCATAACCCATAACCCTTGTCAGCAGCCTTTCTTTCTGTCTCTTATTTTTTTATGTTCTTATAAAATGTAAATATTATAGGCTAATTAATTTGTAAAATGTTCCACAATTTGCCTGATGTGCACTGAAAATCATTTTATAATTTTATAATAAATATAATATGTATTATATTATATATGGCATATATAATATAATATAATAAATAATATATAATATATAATAATAATCATTTTATAATTTTATAATAAAGTTCTAAGACTTCTGATTAACAAAGAAGATAATGGGAAAGGAGAGTTCCTTGATTTGAGAGGGTAGGAAGCAATGCTTTGAGTATTGTATTGCTTCGAGTATTTGTATTTGTAATATGCTAACGCATGTCCTTGTAAGTTATTGAGACTAATATAATTTTACAGGTAATTAATTTGCATTGTATATAATTATTTTACTATTTTTGACAGTAAACTAATTAAACTTTGTCACTTTGTGGCCTCTTTCACTTAACATATTGTTTAAGCTAATTTTTATGGGGTTTTTTTTTTCATCTATTTCCTATGTTCACTAACTATCAGTCCAAGGATAACATTCTTTTGTCTGAATCAGAAAGCTTTTTAAGTAATATTTGCAGAGTGTTTATCATTTTCACCACATAATCACCATAATATTTGCATAATGTTTATAATTTTCACATATGAGTAGATTGATGTCCAAAATCCTTCCTGGGATGTAGATACCAATAACTTGGTGATTGTAGGAAACCAAGGGCCCTGGCAAAAAGACTTCCTTAGAACCATGCATCCAGGAAGAAACATTCAGATTCTGACCCCAAATCCCAGAGTCAGATTCTGCTATTACCAAAGAAAGATGGTAATACTATCTATTGCTATTTATCAGAACATGGTTCTTCACTTCCTTTTATAGGCATGAGCCAACTGACTTTGATCAAGTAGGGGTATCCTCACACTTCAACTTTGGATATAGAACTTCCAGTTCAAGTGCAATCTAAATCATCATTCCACCAAAAAAAGCTAACTAACAAATCAAACTGTTCATTCCATACCAAGTGCTCAAGTGTACAAATAATGTGAATATGTATGTAAACATAGATAGATATATAGATATATCTATAGATGTAGGAATAGATATAGATATCTCAAGCAGGTGCTTCATGCCAAATGACAAGGTCAAAGTCAGGGTCTTAGATCTCAATTTTCTCATTGTAAATTAGAGATACTAATACCCTTGCCCCAGCTTTATTTTAAGAATTAGAGACAGGGGCACCTGGGTGGCTCAGTGGGTTAAAGCCTCTGCCTTCGGCTCGGGTCATGATCCCAGGGTGCTGGGATCGAGCCCCACGTCAGGCTCTCTGCTCAGCAGGGAGCCTGCTTCCCCTCCTCTCTCTCTGCCTGCCTCTCTGCCTACTTGTGATCTGTCTGTCAAATAAATAAATAAAACCTTAAAAAAAAAAAGAATTAGAGACAATGTATGTGAATGTTTCTTCTCAATAAATGGTAGATATTAATAACATTTGCTTTAATTAATTTGCTGTTTTATTTTTACTCAAAATGGTTATATTTATCCATGTAGTTAACTTTGTATGAAAGAATTTCATTTATGTAATTTAAATTCATGTAGGAAAAAATTGTACATTTTAGGTATCTTGGCATAGTTGTAAGAGTGGACTCAAGCCAGGCCATGGGCTCATATCCCAACTCCTAAGGCAGATGCCCTTATCCATGGGAATTGCCTAAATGATGACTTTCCAAGTCATTTGGCAACCAAAGAACTGTTATCCTTTTGAAGTGGTAATACTCCAAACATAATATGATTTACACTAATAATTCTAGTTTTAGAACTGAAAATTTGACTTTACAAAGAAACCTGACTCAAACCACAGATTGGTGTTATTTGTTTTCTTCCTTCCTTCCTGTCCTTCTTTTCTTTTTTTTTTTTTTTCCTTTTCTTTTTCATGTTACAGAAGAGAAAAATACCGACCAATGCCCCCATCAGAGTTGTACTATCCAGGCCGTGACATTTTTGATCTATTCTTTACATAGCATCCCATTAGAGTTCCAGAGAAACCCTTACTTTCTATTATGTGAACGACACCTTCGCTGGCCGGGAGCCATCATCAGCACTTGGAGCACTGAACCATGAAGCAATATCTCTGTAACTGGGCCAAATAGGCCATGACCTGACAGGCTATAAAGTGGTCATTATCTCCTATTAAATCTAAAATTTGTGCTTTGCATATTTTAAAACAACTATCCAGTTGTGCTGTAGAGGTATAACTGCCAAATGAATAATTAGATTTTTAGGAGACTATAAAGGGGATCAAAATGCTTTCTACTGTGCCAAAAACAAAGTCAATTCAGATTTTATTTTCTCCCCTCCCTTGTTTTTATCCTCACTCTCTGGCAGTCAGACCAAAAATATTTCAGTAACAGATAAACAGACTTCTGTTGCACAATTTACTGTATAAAATCAAGTCTGGGTTGATGTTACATGGGTGCCAAAGTGTCCTGTGTTGTTCACTGTGGGCTGCTTTCTCACATAGTTGGGTGGAATGCTGTAGGTGGTCAGCACCTAATATTTGCTTTGTTTGGTCAAGGTGATTGCAAAGACAGTTTTATAAAATGTAAAATGACTGAGTGAGCCACTTAAATGTCAAAGCTTAGAAGAAATTTGCTTTTATGGTTTAAAATTTAAGTGTTTTTTCTCCCCTACTCCCTGGAGATGTCTAAGTAACTCATTTCATACAGCTTTAATGGTAGAGAGATGCAAGTGACTTTAGAAATATTTGGAATAGGATTGAAATATAACTATATAAAATATCCTATTAACTCTTGCCCCCTGTTTTACATTTTGAAGAAGATTTTTAACTAAACTCTTGAAGCTCAGTACCTATGATGTCATTAGACATTTTTCACTTCAGTGGATTGTGACTCTGGAAAATTTGCAACTACTCTTTTCAGCAGGGGATTAAACTTTCAGGGAATAAATTAAACTGGGTTAAAATGTCTAACAGAGTTTTCAGATGAGTGCTTTATTCAAGTAGCACAGAGACATGTTAACTTTGAAATGAAACTCTAGTTAGGTAAATAACTTTTGTCAAGAAGCTATTGCTCAGGTGCTGCACTGCTCTAAGCCTACTTTATTAATATTGGTTTGCGATCTTCGGTAGGGGTGCAGAAAGGAATTTTAAATGCAATTAAAGCTGAGCTAGAAGGCCACACAACTCTGTTTTAATCAAAAGCTGAGTTCAATCCTGCTTTACATATAATATGTGCAAAGAAAGATCCCTTTTTCACATTAAGTATGACTGTATAAATACTCTATTTTGGGAGAGGGCAAGTGCATTTCAAGGAGAACTGCAAAGGAAGAACAGTGCCACATCATAAGGAATGATAGAA